>JAJEJO010000905.1:230911-279885 GCA_020662805.1 Glaucomys volans
GAGAGAGAGAGAGAGAGAGAGAGAGAGAGAGAGAGAGAGAGAGAGAGGAGCTATGAAAGGGTAATATATATCATGGTAGAAAGGAGAGATAAGATGAGATAGATGAATGGGTATTATATGAAGTTGTAGCTATTATTGAAAGAAGATGAGTAGGAGTAAGAGAAGCAGGTGTAAATTTGAGCTAAAAAAACAAAGGTAAGAAGATTTATTCCAATTAATGCTTTAAACCATGTAATAAATACATTCAAATGGGTTGAAGGTATGATGTTGGCTATTGTGTTAGCACTCAAGTTAAGGAGTTATTTATATGATCAAGGTTGGCATCAGAGTTATTTATAGTGTACCATGTCCACTCAAAGAAAATTCTTGTTGAATCTTAGTTTAGATTTCATTGAGGTTTGGGTATTTAGCAGATATCCATCAGTCTTTGGCTGTGGATCTCTCTTCCATGTTGCAGGGCACAGAAGCCAATGTCCTATTTGCTATGATCCTCTTACCAGCAATTTCTGGTTTGTCAACTTAGAGGCTTGAAGCGGACTGTTTAGAGGATGCAATGTGTGAGTTGACTGTTTCTATTGTGTGTAGAAATTCAGAATGCAAGCTCTGGAGTTTCCCTGTGCTTGCTGTGGTTCACTATTTACCTGTTTCCTTCTACTGGACCCTCTCTTGGTAGGGAAAATCCTGGTGACTGACTGTGAGAGCAGAAACTCTGGTTGTAGATTTTCACTGGGTGAACAGTGGTCCAGAATTATTCTCCAGCTGACTCTGCTCTTTGAGGTATGGTAGTGAAGTGTCTCTACTGGTTCATTCAGACTCTGGTTTCTGCTGATCAGGTTGTGAAGGGTGTGCATTGATTTCTGCTCATGAAGTCTGATAGGAGTGACAGTGCCCTGTCACTTACCAGTTATGGTCCCAGTTCAGTCTGTGCACCTGTTAAGGCTGGTATCAGCCCCTTTTTACTGAGTAGCCCCAGGCAATTTCCCACTGGGCCTCTACATCACTGGATATTTAGGCCACTTTCCAATTTTATGGCGCTGCCATCTGAACCCTGTGATCCAGACCCTGGTACTATCCCTAGTCTTCCTATAGTGCCTTCCCCCAGTGTCAGTGGTCTGGGTCTGGTGAATCTGCTTTCCTTTGTTTGGAACCAAAGCTGCTTCCTTGTTGTCTGTCTGAGCAATTGACCAGATGCTATGCAGAGCTTTTTACCCTTGCCTGGGTCACAGAAGCTGAGCAGGGTTACACACACACTTACCCAACACAGGTCCCCCACAACCTGCTCTGTTCCTCTTGGTTCATGAGAGGAGGAGGCAATTTCAATGATTTACAGCTAGCAGTGGTCTTTCGAGAAGTTCTTTCTGGCTGAATTTTTAAGAGGTCTGATTGCAGGGTCCTTCCCTCTAGTTTAATTTGCAGCTGTCTGGGCATGGGGAGATGCCTTGCTGCTTTAAAAGGACACTGGTCTGCTGAGGGCTCCACAAGATGGCTGAGGACTCCTGGTTCAACTTTCTTTTCCCAATTTAGTTTTAAGCTGTTTACACTCTTTAGCCTTCTGTTACAGTCACATTTTAAGTTATGTCTTTCCAACTATTTTTAAATGGGTAAGCTTAAGAAAATGTCTGCTCTCTGCTTTTGCTGCTCCTCCCCCTTCTCATCTGTAGGTTTTGGTTGGGAGGGATTAGGGCACCATGAGTTTGTTTTCTACTCTGGTAATCCATCTTCCAGTCTCCTCAGATTTCAGATTATGTAATATTGGGTCTTAGAGCATTTATTTTGTCACTTACCTCTCGATTCTGCTTTTCCTTCACTTCCTCCTTTCTGTGTTGTGGGATCAGAGCTCCTCACCCAGTGCCTAGCGCACTTCCACCATTCTTCTCAAATTCCTCCTGGCTTTTAAAGAGCCTCCGAACTTGGTAGACAATCAAGATTAGTAAACATCAATGTTCAGAGTTAAAATTAATCAAGTACCAATATGTATAGATCTAAGACCATAAGCCTTCCTCAGGGAAGGTTTACAGCAGGACTTGGACTTTGAAGTTTATCCAGCTGCAAAGGCAGATAGAGAGGATAAAAGAGATCAACATACTGAAGTCCCTTTGGGAGTTGTCATGCCATAGGTATCAAGAATGAGGGGAAGAAATAAGCAAGAGAATGTCCCAGTAACAGCACAGATCATGACATCAGGGTATAATAAGTCTCTCTTGGTGGTTTTTTTTGTTTTGTTTTGTTTTGTTTTTGTCTATGGTAGCTCCCAAATGGGGCACTGTGCTAGATCCAAGTTTGTTTAGTCCACAAGTCTTCTCCCTTCAGACTTGGGACCTATTCCTGGAAGTTCCTTTTAATCAGGGTAATTCATGAGGCTCAGATTGAAGAGAACTGCTGTTGTCCCTTTCATACCCACCTCAATGTCTTCTCCCCCAATAACCAAAATTTAAGAGAATGATTTTCCTTAACACTCAGGGAATGCTCAATATATATCAACTGAATGAGATGTTCAAAAGAAAGAGAGGTATTTACCAGAGTTAGCAGTTTCTATTCCATTTTCTTCTCTTATAGGTCAACAGTGCTCTAGATTTGAAATCTTCACTATGAATTAGGGATCAGAAGGTTGGTTTGAAAAAAGAAAACCTTAAATGAAGAAGTAGTAGATACCTAAGTTATATTGTTTAAAGCCTGGAGGACATCATAGAACTCTGTATTTCTGCTTATAACAAAACCTTTTCTTCCCAGACTAAACTCTATTTGGGAGGTGATATGGTTTAGTTATGAGTTGTCCCCCAAAACTCATGTGTGAAACAATGTCAGAATGTTCAGAGGTGAGATGCTCAGATAATGAGAGCTGTAAGCTAATCAGTGAATTAATTCACTGATATGGATTAACTGAGTGATAAGTGTAGGTAGGTAGGGTGTGACTGGAGAAAGTACATCACTGGGAGCATGACTTTGGGGTTTATATTTTGTCCCTGGTGAATAGAGCTCTCTTTCTTCTTCCTGTTTGCTATGTCTTGAGCCACACCCTTCTGCCATGATATTCTACCTCAACTCATGCCCAGAGTTGTGGAGTCAATGATCATGGACTGAAACTCTGAAATTGTGAGTCAAACTAAACTTTTCTCTACTAAGTTGTTTTGTTTTGTTTTGTTTTTCAGGTATTTTGGTCACAGTGATGAAATGCTTACTGGAACAGGAGAACATACAGTTGCAGTTGATGCTGTTGCTGCCTCTTGTTAAGTGCTCTGTACCAGAAGTTTTCTACAGCATTCTTTCCTTGAGAACAGTCCATATTGCACATCTCATTCAGAAATGCTTGGGAGGCAAGTCTTCATCCCCAGGGCAGTCTGCTGCCAGTTCACAAGGAGGATAAACTCTGCTTCTGTTGCTTCTGAAAAGAAAAAGGTCTGTGGTTATTTCATACCCAGCGTTCTTGGTAAAATCAGGCTATGGATAAACATTAATTCTACCTGTGATTCCCAAATTTTAGTGTGCATCAGAGTCACCTATCAGTCTTCTTAAAACATATTACTGGGCCATGCATTCAGTTGATTGGAACTGAACTTGGATTTTAACACATTGTCTGAGGCTGGTGCTTGGTCTAGGTACAACATTTTGAAAACCAGTGAATTGAATCCACCCCTTTGCTTTCCTACTTGCTTTTTCTCACCCTCTGATGGTTTTAGTCTGATAGTACTCTATCAGTTCATTTGCATAACAATTCCCATCTTGAGCTCAGCTTCTAAGGAATGTGACCTAAAACAATAGTCTGTGCTGAATTAGAATTACAGGACCTTGAAAGAATGTTTTTGCTTATGTATGTACGTATGTAGGTATGTATATATACATAATGAAAAGCAGGATAGGAACAAGGAAGAAAGTGTTTTATATACTTATTCAGGGTTACATGCTTTCTTCGGACAAATGAAGTTACATTAATGGTAATAACCAAGCTTTTACTGCCTTAACAGTTCCTCCTGGTATTGCTTCTGTGACTCTTCTCCAGTGGGAACCAGCACCAGTGCACTGAAACATCCATAGCTGCTAAGGGAAGTGAAGCTGAAAGGAAGGGAAGGGAAGGAGAGAGAGGCGCCAAAGCTCCTCTGCCATATGTGGTAACCCTGTTAGAAGGATTTCAAAACACCCTAATGGATGACTCCACATTCCAGAGGGTGTATTGAAGCCATTCTTGCAGAAATTAATGTCAACCCCCTTTTTCTCAATCCTCGAGATCAATCAGGGCAAGAACATAAAATCACCACACTGTTCTCAAAATTCTTCTTCCCTCTGACAGCTAAACTGATCTTTGGGGGTCAAGCTTATTCTCCTTTCCCATTTTGATTTCAAAAGAGTTTTTACAGGGTCTTTCTTTGCTCATATAAATGTATTTCTTAAGAACACACTTTTCTGTTTTTCAAAGTCTTTCTGAGATTCAGGTTGGTAATCTCTACATATGCTTTATTTGTTTATAAGGGAAGTTGAACCTGGAAGCTTTTTATCTGTGAAATATTGACTTATGCTGATGCTGCTTGTTTTAGTCAGTTTTTTTGCTGCTGCCAATAAAAGATCTGACCAGAACAATGTTAGGGGAGTAAAAGTATATTTGGGGGCTCATGGTTTCGGAGGTCTCAGTCCATACACAGCAGGCTGCATTCCTGGAGGAAGAGTGTAGCTGAAGAAAACAGCTCACATGATGATCCAGAAGTAGAGAAAGAGAGAGAACTCCACTCACCAGATACAAATATATACAGGCCCCAAAGCCACTTCCCCAATGCCCCACCTCCTCCAGCCACACCCTACCTGCCTTTGGTTACCACTCAATTAGTCCCATCAGGTGATGAAGCAAGAACAAAGGTCAGGTAGTTAGTGCAGATTGATGAGGGTAGAATCAGGAAGATGGCAGCTGAATCAGGTCAAGAAGATGGAAGCTGATTCAAAGGAAATGCAATGTTAGTATCTTCAGGACACATCCCCCTCATTCATGGCCAAAGTCACGGGCCTCTGAGGTACTGAAATACCAATTCCCCCCGAGCCCTTCCCCCTGCTGCAACCTGTTGTCAGGTGACCTGCTTCCAGGGAATTGTTCCTCCCAACATGGGGCTATTAATGAATGCCTCCTGGGCTGCTCCCTTCCTGCCTGGACCCACGGGTGGCTTCATTCCTGTCCTTGGCCCATCTTTTAGTCACCAGTCACTTTGGTCATGAGTCACAAACACAGAATGGGGGGAGAGATTATGAGAACAAAGAAATTCTAAAATGTGTAAAAGAGGCAGGCAGGACACCCCCACTTCCTAGATACCAGGATACCAGCTATTGCCCCCTTCTTCCTCCCTGGAGGAAGCTGTGTTACTATTAATTAAATAAAACTTGCTTTCTACATTTGCACCTTGGCATTTATCCTGTGTTTAATCTTTACATCAGGGAAATGGAACTCCTGCCACTGGTAATTGGTGGTATCAGTGATTAATTCACTGATTGAGTTAAAGCTCTCACAACCCAATCACTTCCCATCTCACACATTCTCACATTGTCTCACATGTGAGGGACATCTCACATCCAAACCATAACACTACTGGTGTTAAAAGATAAATATAAAATGAAAAAGGTAAAACTTATTATGATATATATAAATGGATATATAGATATATATGTATATGTGTGTGTGTGTGTGTGTGTGTGTGCGCGATATTTCCAGAATACCAGAACTGTTTTTATCCACTATCTACTTGGTTTTTTGTACCATCTTAGTGAGTGAAATATGAAATTTCAAAGGTCCAAAGGCAGTTCCCTGTGTAGTTTTCTTCTTCTACAACTGCCTAAAGACTCCATCTGCATTCCAAAGAGGTAGTGACAGTTTTGTATTCCACAAGTGAGATCATGCTTATTTTTCTGTCTGTGGCTTGATTTACTTACCATAAAGCTTGCAGTATTCATTCATGTGGTCACAAATTGCAGTATCTCCTAATTATTAGGGGTGCGATGGAGGAAATGTGGAGTTAGTAGGTCAAAGGATACAAACTTATACTGTGTAAGATGAGTAAGTCTAGAAAGCAAATGTTCAATTTGAAGACTATACTTAACAGTATTATTTTTACACTAAAAATTTGCTGAGAAAGTGGATTTTAGGCACTCTAACCATGCATACCAGAAAGGTAACTATGGAAGATGATAATATTAATTTAATTGACTATAGTAATCATTTCATTATGTGTATGCATATCAAACATTATATTGTATAACTTCGATAAAAAATAGAGTAACTGTAGTCCTATGCCCCATAACAACATTCTAGTCAATGGTGGATTGTGCATATGATGGTGATCCCACAAAATTAAAATGGAGCTCTAAATTCCTAGTGCCTACAGACACTGTAGCAACCAAAACACTGCAGCACAAGGTCTTTCTCATGTGCTGTGGCAGTGCTGGTATAAACAAACCTGCTGTGCTGCCAGTTATGCAAAAGTGAAGCACATATAATTATGCACAACACAACAAACACGTAATGCTTGACAAAGATGATAAATTACTATTATAATTTTTTTCTTTCCTTCTTTCTTTTATTATTATTATTATTATTATTATTATTATTATTATTATTATTATTATTATTTTGTACCTGGATTGACCTGAGAGGAGTTTAACCACTGAGCTACATCCCTAACCCTTTAATTTTTTATTTTGAAACAGGGTCTCACAAAGTTTCATAGGACCTTGCTAAGTTTCTGAGGCTGACTTTGAACTTGAAATCCTCCTTGCCTCAGCCTCCCAAGCCACCGGGATTATAGGTATGCATCACCATGCCTGGCTATGATTTGTTTTATATTTATTATACAACAATTTAAGCTGTTATTTTAGAGTGTATTCCTACCTAATAGCAAAGTTTACTATAAAGCAAGATGCTGTATTCTGCTGGCAGCAGCCTCACAACCCCTTATAGCATGTTTCTTGAATGCATCGAGGCCACATCACGTGACTGACCTCTATCCCCAGGTTTGTGTAGGCACAACCTGTGATGTTTGCACAGTGAAGAAATGACCCAAAGACACATTGCTCAGAACACCTCCCCTCATTAAGTGACATATGACTGTATCCTAAACCAAAAAAAAAAAAAAAAAGAAAAAAGAAAACCCAGTGGCAGCTGAGAGAGTAGATCTTCCTTTCCTCTTAGGCTAAGACTTAGAAATTACCCTTTATTACCTTAGGGAGAGGCACAGAACAGTAAAAATATGTCCTGGGTTTATATATAAATGGGGAATAGAAGGAAACTTAAAAAGACATTTAAAATCCCCATTACATGAGTTTTTATTTACTTGTTTACTTTTGCAACTTACTATAAACTTCCCTCAGGACAAACATTTGAGTACCAAAAACATAGCATCAGTTAAACTTCAAATTAATTCATACATACTTGGCTACAGAACTTTTAAAAAGTGCAAACTACTTCCCTTAGGGGGGAAAGATGGTCTTTTCACTCTCAAAATCCATTAAAATTGTCACTAAGACAGGCTTGCTACAAGATCAGGACTGATATAAATGATATAATTCAGAACATGATTACATATAATTTTGTGTCCATCGTCCTTAAGTCTTAGCCAGGATTGGAAAGCCCAAGCATTCCATGACATTTGAAAGCTCAAATCAGGTAATGAATAGACAGCCTGAACAACCTGCTACATAAAAGAGAACAACTTCACTACTTGTGACATTTGGTAGTTTTTATCTCTTCACCACCAGCAAGATGAGGCCCTCATTGTTTAAATTAATTTGTGACCACACACTCCACTTACACAGCAAATACTATAGCCTGTAATAGTCAAATACATTCCCACAGATTAAGAATATCTATAATTTAGGATTTGGGGAAGCAACATTTACATGTCATGGAGAAGTTTATAAAATAAAAATAATTTTTTTATAAAATTTTATATTAATAAAGAAATCTTTTTTACATTTTCACAACTTTTGAGAAGGTCCTCCATTTCCCCTAACAATGTGCATAATCACAAGGTTGTGACTTTTAGTCTTCACAATCTTAAATACTTTAGATGTTAAATACAAGTGAAAACTATGCTATTTGCTTATTATGCCTTTGAGAGGCTACTTTGAAGAGGCCATATTTAGTGTAATTGAATTATAATGTAAGTCTAATATCTGTATAACCTTCCCACAGATTATAGTGTTCGAATCTATGGACTTTACTGGAGAAGAAGCAGAAATAACTTATGAAAAACACAATAGTATTTTAGATAGGATTCAATACAATGAGTGGGCAATTCTTTATATTAATAAAGAGAGGAATCAAGCCAGTCCTTGACCTGTTATTGGATGGACATGTTGTTATTCAATCAATAAACACAGCCATGATGATGGCTGTGTATATGACATCCACGGTGTATGTAGAGAATTCAATGATATCATACTCTCTTTTAGACTCACGGCCAATGAAGTGGAACATAAATTAGTTTGTTTGAAAAAATACCTCCATCTTTTACAGCCTAACCTTTGGACTACTGTTTAGAATATTAATTTTCCTGCTATGTATACTGTCAAAATTAACTAATTGTGAAAGTGATGACTTTTTAGTACAATTCATAACTGCTATTTTAGGAGATGTTTGAATTTTTGAGAAAATAGGAATGTCACTTTTTAAAAAGACAACTATTTTTATAAATAGAAATACAATATTTTGTTTGATTCTAAGAATAGGTTACAATTGATAAAAACAAACAATGGAGATATTTCATTCTCTATCACTGTAATGTTTATTTTCTTGAAAACTATAAAACTAAACAGTTTAAGAAGGTGAATAAATCATTTAATTGTTTCAAATGTTATGAATTTAATTTTTTTCCAAAGAAAGTAAAATATTTAAGATCTTTGCAAAACATTACAACAATTTTATGTAATGTTAATGTATTGAATATGTATCATGTACCAAACCCTGCTACAAGGATGAAATAGTGAAGTTTTGTGGTGTTTCCTTTCAAGATTTTTTCAGGGTAGTGAAGGAGAATAAAATAAAATTAAAATGAAATAAGTTAATAAGATAAAGTAATATGCAGTGAAGCACAGAAGAAAGAAGCATCAGAAATTTTCTGGTAAATTTACAGAAGGCTTCACAAAGGAAATCAATGACATTTGTGCTTAAGAGAAGGGATATGCTTCCCACTCGAAACCCTGGATTCTGTTTTTTGTTTTTTGTTTGTTTGTTTGTTTGTTTGTTTGTTTTACAGGGGGTAAGGAGACTGGGGAATGAATCCAGAAGTGTGCTCTACCTATGATCTATATCCCAGATCATTTTATTTTCTATTTTAATTTTAATTTTATTTTTATTTATGGCACATTCCCATAATCCTAGCAAGTAGGGAAGCTGAAGCAAGAGGATTACAAGTTTGAGGCCAGCCTCAGCAATTTAGAGAACCTCATCAGCCTACGGAGACCCTGCCTCAAAATAGAAAGTAAAAAGGACTAGATATTGATATAGCTCAGTAGCAAATTATCACTTTGTTTCATCTCCAGTAATAACAACAGAAAAGACTAATGAGTTGTTTTAGATAAATAAAAGCAACAATGTAAGCAAAGACACTAGGGACTGATTATGTAGGATCTTTAATCCATGAAGAAGTTGAATATTTTTGTGCTATGGATATTCAGGAAACACTGGACAATTTTTATCAGAAAGCAGGCATATTAAAAAGCTCATTCAGGGGCCATTTTGAAGCAAAAAAATTAGGGGATGTTGAGCAATGGTGGAAGGTCTAGTTATTAAACTATTGTAAAAGATATCTTATCTTTTGTTATAGAACAAAAGAAGATCAAAGAGAAATTTGCTGGAAAGATTAAACTGACCATAACTTGCTCTTCAGAATTAAAGATAAAGAAAAAGGTAAGTTGTAGGCTATATATTTTCTTTGCCTAAACTCATTTTAAAGGTACAAATAGAAAACCATAGGACTGTATTTCTTCTGTGAAGTGTCCTCAGTTCCTTAGCCCATTTATTGATTGGGTTATTTGTTTTGGGGTGTTAAGTCTTTTGAGTTCTTTATATATCCTGGAGATTAATGTTCTATCTGAGATGCATGTGGTAAAGATTTTCTCCCATTCTGTAGGCTCTCTCTTCAGGTAAGTGATTGTTTCCTTTGCTGAGAAAAAGCTTTTTAGTTTGAATTCATCCCATTTATTGATTCTTGATTTTATTTCTTGTGCTTTAGGATTCTTGTTAAGGAAGTCATATCCTAAGCCAACATTGTGAAGATTTGGTCCTACTTTTTCTTCTATTAGGTGCAGGGTCTCTGGCCTAGTGCCTAAGTCTAATTCACTTTGATCTGAGTTTGGGGCAGGGTGAGAGATTGGCAGAAATACAATTGATCAACAAATGTATGAAAAAATGTTCAACATCTTTAGCAATTAGAGAAATACAAATCAAAACTATTTTAAGATTTCATCTCGCCCCAGTCAGAAAGGCAATTATCAAGAATACAAGCAACAATAAATGTTGGCAAGATGTGGGGAAAGGATACACTCATACATTATGGTGGTAATGCAAATTGGTGCAATCACTATGGAGAGTGGTATGGAGATTCCTCAGAAAACTTGGAATGGAAACACCACTTGACCCAGCTATCTCACTTTTTGGTTTATACACAAGGACTTAAAATCAGCATATTACAGTGATGCAGCCACATCAATGTTTATAGCAACTCAATTCACAATAGCTAAGCTATGGAACCAACCTAGGTGCCTTGCAACAGATGAATGGATAAAAAATGTGATAGATGGATAGATAGATGATGGAAAATTATTCAGCCTTAAAGAAGAACAAAATTATGGCATTTGCCAGTAAACAGATAGAGATGGAGAATATCATGCTAAGCAAAATAAGCCAAAATCAAAAAACTGAAAGCCTAACGTTTCTCTGATATGTGGAGGCTAATTTACAATGGTGGAGGGGTGCTAGGGAAGAATATAGTTACTTTAGATTAGGTAGAGGGTAGTGAAGGGATGGGAGAAGGTATGGGGGTAGGAAGGATAGTAGAATGAATCAGACATTATTACCCCATGTAAATCACTGTACAACAGGTGGTATTCCACATCATGTATAACCAGAAGAATGAGAAATTTACTCCACTATATATGATGTATCAAAGAGCATTTCACTGTCATGTATAACAATTAAAACAAATTAAAAAATAAAAAGAAGAAAAACACAAGGACTATAAAAGATGGAATGAAAAAATATTGAAACTAGGAGAAAAGTATCTGTGGCCTCATAATCCTTCAGATTAAAACATTTAAAAGAAGGTGCCTTAGTCATTTCTACTTGACACAACAAAATATATTACTCTGAGTGGCTTAAATAGAAAAGTTTACTTCTCACAGTTTCAGTGGCTAGAAAGTCCAAGATCAAGGCTCCAGCTGATTTGGTTTCCAATGAGGGCCCTATTTCTGATGTAGAGACACCCATCTTCTCTAGGGCAAACAATGGAGAGAAAGATCTGGTGTTTGTTTCTTCTAAGAATACCAGGCCTATGGGATGAGGGTTCCACTCTTAAACCACCTCACTTAATCTTAGTCTTGTCCTCACAGGCCCTTTCTCCAGTTATAGAGATACTTGGAGCTTCACATATGAATTTGGGGTAGGAGAAAGTGCCACAATTCAGTCCATAGCAGAAGATTAAGCTTTCTTTTTTTTTAGTAATTAGAATTTAAGAAAATAAGTACATTGGATGCAACTTTATCCTGGAATCAACTTCAGGTTAGGTAATAAAATAGTTTGGCCATGTAGTACATGCATTTATGTAAATTCAAATCTTAGCTCTTTGGGACATTGTCAAGAGCAGGAGCTTAAAATATTAATAAATAAAAAAAAAGCTAGATAGATGCAATAAAGTATTTGTCACTAAACATCATGAATCATAAATTCAGGTGTTTTTGAATGTGAAATAACACTTGAATATATTAAATTCCCTTCCTACAATTTTACAATAAGAAAAGGAGAGGGATGGAGAGAATAGGTCGTGATTTAATCACATAATTGCTTGGTGGCAGTATTAGAAGCAGCCTGAAAATGAGAATTCATCTTCTCCTAGGTCAGCGTTTTGGCCAGCACACTACATCTCCTAAAGCTGTAAGTATATGATGGATATTTTACTATAAAAACGATATTCACTGATAATCAAAATTTTCCACTGCTATGTAACGTATTTATTCAAATTTCTCTAACAATTTACCTACTGCCTTAGTGTCTTATAAATCAAATATACTTATTATAATATCGATTTAATTATTTAACATAATTATCATAGGATTATTTATTTATGAAGAGAGATAGTAGACTCTCTTTACCAATACTTGAAATTAATCTGAGCTATATCTATAGGCTTTAGGAATTAATAACAATATTAATTTTAACAATAATATTGTTTTCATTCCTCATGGGAATAAAACCCAGCTATGCTGTATGTATTTCTAACAGCACATATGTTGGCCCAGCCCATTGGGAACTAACTTTCTCCAATAAGGAATCTACATTAAAAATGGAGAGAGTCTTCTGTCATTTGTTACCTTCCTTCTTGAGCAATCCTGGAGTTAGAATTATAGTCAAATCATGTTTTGGTACTCCTTTGGGGACAGAGAAATAGGAAAAGGAAGTATGTTTTGAACTCAAAACCATTTTATCTTGAGAACACTGAAATTTTCAAATTTCCTATAAAATATAAGTGGAGGAAAAAAAAACAAGTTAAGTTCTTGATTTAATTAGAAGCTTGTGGAGATGAGGGCAAGGCATAAGTACTCCCCAAATTTTGTTTAAATTTACTTAAATTGAGCAGATAGCAGAACAAATGTCAGTGGCCCCAAACTAGATATTTGTTGGAGTTGGCTTTTACTTCTTCCAAGAACTGTTAGCTCATCTTCTCCTCCCTGCTCCTCTCTCATTGTTTACATTTTCATTGGTGTCAAGTTGGTAGCTTGGGATTGGCCATAGTAGAAGTATTTATACTATGATCATCTGCAATCACTACAAATCAGAGTTGTATTATTATTGTTAATGCATTTTTTTCTACCAATCTTGCTGAAAACCCTGTCTTCAACTTGATATTGGACTCCAATTTCTGCATCCTAACACAACATGGGTGATAAATACCATAAAGAGGAAAGTTTATCTATTTATAAGGATAGACATTAACTAGATAGATATTGATTTTATTGGAATGAGAGAGGAATGGGGAAAGTGAAGAATATTTGAAGTTTACCTTATTTGCATATAAAGAAATGCTTTTAAGAAGTTTCACAGGTTCTATTTATTTTTATTTTAACCATTTAATGAATAATACTCAGTACTTGTAGTTAGCTTTGTCCTCTGTAAGAATTAACATAAAATTTCCATACCTAATATTTTAACAACCTTATGAACTATATAGTACTATCTTCATCTTGTATGTGAATATAAAGAGATGCTCATAGATGTATAATGAAATAAACTTAGAATTTCTATTCTTATGACCAAAGTTCTTCCCATGTAACAAAAACAATATTTAAATATATTACATTATTTAAAATAGGTGACTCTGGGTATACAAAAACGTTAGTTAAAATTTTTCCTAAAACTGTCACTATTCTTCCTCTTCAATAATATTATGGTAGCACAAAGCAAATGCATGAAACAAAACCTGAGAGCTAAATATGTTCTTCCTAAATTCCATTTAAAGTATTGACTTTGTTAAGGTGGATACATTAATGTGTATTTTTGTGCATGGTGGAGGAGGACGGTTAAACAGGTATTATATATTAGAAATAGAACTCAAAGTTAATTTTTATCCCAAATTGATTCAATGTTTCTGAAAGTTGTGGTCCAATTTTTTTAGAAAATTTTTAAAATTCAGAAGACAATTTGTATCCTGCAATAATCTAGCTTGTTACAATTTAAGAAAAATAATAAAAATAAATTTTTACAGTACAAGTATTATCCATGAATTTATGGATAGCAAATCTGGCTATTGGGATATTATGACTTCAATATGAAGTGTCCCCTAAAAGCTCCCATGTTAATGCAGAAATATTCAGAGGTGAATTGTGAGAGCTATAACCTAATCAGTCCTTCCTAGTTTAAATGGACTAACTGCTGATAGGCAGGTGGGGTATACCTGGAAAAGGGAGCTCACTTGGGGCGCACCCTGGAAGATTTTTGTCTTCCCAGAAGCCCCTTGCACTCTCTCTTTTCTTCCTGACCCTGTCATGAACTGAGTTTTTTTCATGTGCCACGCCCTTCATCATGATACTCCACCTCACCTCAGTCCCAAAGCAATGGAACCAACTGTGATGGAGTAAACCTTTAGAACTACAAGCCAAAATAAATGTTTCTTCTTTTAAGTTTTTCTTGTCATATATTTGATCACAGAAACACAGAGCTGACTTAACACAGAAATTTGTACCAAGAAGGGAGGTTGCTGCTATGACTAACCCAACTCTATGTGGTTCAGAAGCCTTGGTGCTGGTTTGCAGGAGGAGTTTGGAAAACTTTGGAGATGTAGGCTAGAGAAGTTTTAGAATGTTCTAAGTGGAGCTTAATAGGTGACTTAGGTGGGAACACAGAAGACCAAAATGCTGACAAAAATGAAGATCATAAAGACTGTGTTCATGAGTTTTCAGAGGGGAATGGGGACTCTTAGAAATTGGCCTAGAGGCCATTCATGTCATATTCTGGCAAAGAACTACATTTTGCCTAGGTCCCTGAGACTTTGTGTGAGGCTGAATTTAAAAGTGATGGATTAATTAATCTGTCAGAGGAAGTTTCAAGGCAGCAGACCATTCAGTCAGAGTCATGGATTTTGCTGGCAACTTTTAGCCAGGTTTACCACAAAAATTTGGAAAAGAAAGCAAAACTGGACTATTTTTAAATGTTGCAGTTTGATCATAAAAGCACATGAAAAATTGGGGCCAAGAAAACTGTTCTTGTTGAAGAGATTACAGCCACTACAGAGATGACAAATATTTTGGATGAAGACACTAGGAAAAATACCCTGAGGTCATCTGTAAGACCACTTGTAGGCTCAAGGATGTAGAGGAAAAAATTCCTTTGAGAAGATGTCCTGGGGGGATCTACCCCTATACAGGGGGTGGGAGGCTGGGAAGTTGTTTAACTCAGCTCAGTTCCCTATGTACTCAGGAGCCCCTGAAGTCATGATCCCAAGAAGGCTCAGCTATTGCATGAGCTAGTAGAAGATATTGTCATCATCCATCTGGTACTAGTTTTATAAAATACAGGATTTGGGAGTTAAGGGGTCCTGGAGGCCTCCACTGAGATTTCAAAAGAAGGCCTCATAGATTAGGCAAACTACAGAAGGGTCAGAATCCCTGTGGGTCCTGGATAGGCAATGCATAAAGGTGTGAAGATGAAGCCAAAGTTGAAATGGAATCCTCAGGAATTAAGAGATACCAGTAACATGGAATATCTGCCAAAAAAGCTTCTAGCTATGAAGGGATCCAGACTAAAAGAGAGGCTATATGTGCTAAAACTTGCAAAGCCAGAGGGGTAGGGCTTCCGAAGCCCTTTGAAGAGCAACATAGCTCCAATGCAGTACATGGAGTTATAGGACCTGTTTACCTACATAGATTTTAGTCTCATCCCTTCTTTCTCTGCCACTATTATTCCCTTTGAAATAGGAATATTTATTTACTTTGTACCATTGTATATTGATTATATGTAATTTGCTTTTGATTTTTACTAGAACTCATAGTCAAGAATTTGTCTTGCTTCTCGGGTGAAACTTAGCACTTTGGAACTGTTACAACTATGTGATTCTTGGAGATAAGCCAAATGCATTTTGTATTGTGAGACAGACATGAGCTTTTGAGGACCAGGTACAGAATGTCAGGGTTTGAATATGAGGTGTATTGCCAAAGCTTCTGTGTTAACACAGAAATATTCAGAGGGAAACTGATAGGAATTATGAGTGCTATAACCTTATCAATTCATCCTAATAAGAATGGACTGATTGATGACTGTAGGCAGGAGGAGTGTAGCTGGAGGAGGTAGGCCACTGTGTGAATGCCATAGAAGGGTCTACTTTCTCTATGTCCCCTTCCCTTTCTCTCCAGACTTCCCAGTCACCATGTTCCAAGCACCTTCCTTCCACCATGCCCTTCTCCATGATGTGGTGCCTCACCTTGGGCCCAGAGCAACCAAGTTGACTGACAATGGGCCAAAACAAACTTTTCCTCTTCTAAATTGTTCTTGTCAGGTATTTTGATCATAATGACAAAAAGCTGACTAACACAGTGCTAGATGACTTAAAACAGTTATGATACTGGTAATGCCGAAAACATGAGAGAGAACCTTTTATAGAATAAAATCCTCTAGCTTCAAGAAGAGTTTGTAGTATGCCTGGGATTAAAAGACATTAAGATATAAAAAATACAATATTCTTAATATTATATTGTGATGAATCATAATTTGAAAAATAGTCCATTAATGACTTCGGGGAGCACTTGATCCCTCCTCCTCATTTTGCAAGTGATAATGATTTGGCCATGAATGACAGAAAGTTGCACAGGCTGGTTACTGAAGTAAGACTCCACTTTTCCTTAATCTAGCGTGCCCTCCTTGTTTATTATCAAATGTCACAAGACTGTCACATTCATCATGTATTTACTGTAATAAATACAGTTAAGTTGATTACTAGGTTGTCACTTAAATGACTTCTCTGGCTAAAAAGAGACTTTTTAAGTGACTTTTTTTTTTTTGATCTATGATGATATTCTAGAGACACATAGTCAAGACAATTCAAAATGTAAATTCATCTTGACCTTTTCACTTAAAACTTAAGTTCTGATTATGTTTCCCCTTGGTAAAAATGTCAATAAAAATACTAGTTTTGAGAATTATGAAAATATAGTAAGAAATTAAATATTATTGTGTTGCAAAATTGTCAAGTGCTTTCTAGCAAAGGATTGTTGTAAGTATAATTATTTAGATATATAAAACATTGGAGTAATAATAACATCTACAAAAAATGCTTTTTAGAAGTGGAATCCAGAAGCTTTTTACCTGGAATACAAATTTATGCTTATTCTCCTTTTAGATTTTTAGAGAAACAATGCATTATTGTTGAGAAATCAAGTATCAATTGTAATGAACTGGCTAACCAATAATCACCTTAAGAGCTTTCACTCCTAGTATATAGAAACAAATATCACATTTGTTCAAATCCTGCATTTAGTTACCATTAATATGATAAATGCTGCTGCTGGAGCTGTTGTTGTTTTAATCAATTATTTGAAAGGAAATTGGCAAGGAAGATGGATGACCTAAGTCCCTCGCTTAAGCTTCCCAGGTGATTGTTTCCAGTCTCCTTGGGAATCCATTAACTCACACTGGTACCTAGGACTCCCTAGCCAGAGTACATGAGTAGCATGATTTACTTGTGCATTTGGTGGTGTGAGTCCTGCAGCACTGGGTGTGGAACTTAAATAGCTGAACCAGGTAACTGCTGTCTGTCACATCAATCATCAAATAGCATGGAGAGCCACATCTCAAGCAATGCAAATACCAAGACTTCTAATGTATGCTAATTTCATAATGTGCCCTTTGTTAACCCAAACTCCTCTGACCTCTGCCCTTCCTCTTCTATTCATATGCTATCTCATTATATGGGATGTAATTTTGAATATATATCTTGCAAAGTTCTGAAGAAAGAAAAATGAAGTTTTTGTTATGAACGTCTAGTAAAGAAAGTACCTAAAGGAGAGAGAGAGAAAGAGAGGATAACAGCAATTAAGAGCACAAACCTGGGAGTGAGGCTCTTGAACTTTGTTACTGTCTTTATTTTGAAGTAGTGGGATTCTCTGACAAAAGTGCTGGTTCAAACCCTTTGTTGCGATTTCCTCATGTGTATAAAGTGTAGTTAGTAATAGTATCTTTCACATTATATAATAATGTATGCAAGGCTGCTTTTGTTTTTAAATAAAATATAAATAAATACCCACAAAATCCTTTTGAGGGCTTTCAGGCTTGACATATGTTATTAGGTCAAATTCTAGATCAATTGATTAATTTTATGTTGTTGAATTTATGAAAAGTTTCAAAAATAATTTTGTGCTATAAGGGGCATTCTTATTAATATTTAGGCAGGTTTAGTCTCTCATCCTTATGAGGTAATGTCCTTGAAAAGAACCTCTTGTAAATATGTAATATGCAATTTGGTTTTTAGACCATGCTCATTTACACAATGATACATGTTACTTGATATGTCTTGTGTGCTGCTTACTGAAAATCCATATAGTTATTAAAGTGATAAAATGTTTTCGACATGCTATAGTTATCTTAGCAACTAGTTGCAATGTGGATTATAAATGACTTCTTCTATATCCCTGACCAACTGAAAAATAATCATGCCATATAGGCCACTTTAAAATGACTTGATGAACTCATATTTTTGTATTTTTGCTTCATAGCAACATTATTAATTTAGCTACAACAGCATCGTTGTAGTAATTTTATAGTTATCTTATATAAAATAATTTGTTATTCAGGTACTTTTAAGAAAATAAACTATACTTGTATGTGTGTATGAAAAAATAATATTTTACATTCTGCTGTGAAAGTCACTGTTCTAAGAGAAATAAATTAATGCTGAGAAAACAAAGTCCCTGTCCTTTTGAACTGAGATTGTGAAAGAAAGATTAAAACCTTGTTAAATACAAGATCATCATTAAGAATGACCTGGAACCTGGGCGTGGCAGTGGAGATATAAGGTGGTTTGTAAGGGGGCAAGTTTTCTACTCAGAGTGGGTCAGAGAGACTCATTTGGAGAGGTGACATTTAAACATAGATTCAAGTGAAGACAAGATGACAGGAGAATATCCTTGGGATAACAGCCCAAGTAGATGAGGAAGAACCTAATAAGATACAAGAAAATATGGAGGATAGTAAGGCAGAATTCAGTGTAAGATGAATAGATATGATTTAATCAGAATTAGAGTTTTCAAAATTACTCTGGTTGCACATGTATATGTGCATGAAGACATGGCTAGAACCTAAAGAGAAATGATGGTAATGTCATGGGAAAAGTGTCTCCAGACAAGGGTCCAAGGAGTTTGTACAGAGAAGGTACAGAGGCATAGTAGAGGCAGTGAGATTTATTTCAGAAAGCAAGGAATATTCATTTGAGTGAGAAAGTGGATCATCTAAAGAGTGAGAAAGGTGTTTGAGGGGTTCAGCTCTTCTTTTAAAGGAAATTTCATGAGGTGCAAGAATGGAAAAGTATACAGGAATATCATTCTGTTTATCTCAAGACAGTTTCTGGTTGTTTGAACAATCTCCAAATTCTTAGGCTGATGTGTTCTTCATCATCTGATCAACAGATAGTGCTAGAAGTCCCTCTATAGTGTTCTCAAAATATTATGACACTTTTTACTTATGGAGAGTTAATTAACATTGCACAGGTAGATTTACAGATTTCCCAGGAATTTAGGGGTGAAAATCCTGGAAGAGAGACTGGCTTAGGGAATGACAGGCCTGGATAAGCATTTGCAACTTCTGAATTGTACTTTTCTTTCCTATTTCTTCTATCCTACATCAGTAACTAGTTTAGAACCATAATAAAAGCTATGATAATCAACAGTTTTCAAGGCACATGTTGACAAAACAATTTAAAAGTCTTGCGAACATCTTAAATTTAGGAGCACAGGACCTCTGGAATCCTCCTTCACAGGTGGTAGTGGGAAATGTTTTGAAATAAATTTCATTAATTGGCAAGTGTTACATCTTCAAAGGTCATCTCCCCCAATTTCCCAGCTGCACATGGACTCTACATCCTACCTGCAGGTGGTCACTCAGTCTTTTTTTAAAACAATTATAAGAATATCTTTTGTTTTACTTATAATGAACCTAAAATTATCTACCTGATTCTTTCTTTGATTAGGACACAGTGTAAGTTTACTACTTCCTCTATAAATATTATTTCTTCGTATAGTGTGCTTAACCATTGAGTCACATCTCCAGCCCTTTTTTAATATTTTATTTAGAGACATGGTCTGTCTGAGTTGCTAATGGCCTTGCAAAGTTGCTGAGACTGATTTTGAACTTGGGAATCCTCCTGCCTCAGCCTTCCTATCCAATGGGATGATGGGTGTGAGCCACTGCGCCTGATCATCTGTTTTTTTTTTTTTTTTAAGTGATTCTGTAGAACACCATGGTCAAATAACTGAAAAATATTGCATTCTATAAATTCCTTAAATGGGCATAAGCAACTAGGAAAAATTTGAGATGTTATAAAGAAACCTTTTATTATTAATAATACTGTATACCTATTAATACTGTATACTTATTCAACCATGGAACCCTTATACATTTATTTTTTAACACGAGCTTTATTCATATTTCAGAAAATTAGTGTGGTGTCATATTTTTGGTAATGATGAATAAGAGTCTTCAACCACTGAATAAATAACATGATAATCTGCAATGCTGTCCCCTTTCTATTCACAGATCTATTTTAACACTGTAAATCCAAAAATATGACAGACGATGCAACAAAACAATTCTTATGTGCTCTGAGTAGAAGCATATTTTATGTAGTTATTACTTCATGTAAACCTGACTCTGTGTTTCCTTTGAAGTAATTTAAACTATGTAAACTGTGTTGTAACAATATCACATCATCAATCAGAATAAACACAGATGTCCTCTCCAGAGAGAGACTTGCCAAGACATTTCTTCCCTTTGTAGTTAATGTTTATAGCAAACAGGCTGGACTTAGAATTCCTGTAGAATTTCAACAGGAATGAAGAGATTGCCAAATCATTTTCATTCTTGGTTCCATACTTGTTTTTATTGGCAATGTCTCCCAACTTGGAGACATCTGCATCTTTCATATGGTGTGATCTCATGCACTGATTGAATCTGAAAACCAAAGACAGAAACTTAAGTCAGTTTACTAGAGCCCTCATCAATTTGATATTAGAGCCCTCTTACCAGTTTGATATTAGGCTGTTAACAAAATCACATACAATATACTGACACCACAAGATTTGAATCCAGATAAAATTTTGAAATCTTATCCCAATAAATTGTACTTTGAGGAAAGTAAAATATGCCTTTTTTATGTTCTCATCTGACAAATGAACCTCTCATTTATTTAAAAACTCTATTCTCATTCTTGGAAAATACATGAATTAGTGTTTATTTTACTTGCTAATTTTTCTTTAAAATTATTAGTTAAAAAGTATGTGCTATTTTTTCTGTGACTGGTTCCTTTCTTAATCAATGTGTATTTTTCAAAACTAACCATCCTTTTAAAATCTCTTTCAAGTCTTTGCTTTCTCAGGTTTTTCTAAAGGCAGTCCTGACATCTCAACTTACAATTGATTGATAAGGTAATTCAGTGTGTTTGTTTATTTCTTATACTAAAATTTTTGTTGCTTTATGTTAATTATACATAACAGTGTTTCATTTACTGCACAAAACATAATTTTGTCAAATCCTTTTCCAGAATATCTTCTTTCCCTCCTTCTTCCCTTCTTTTGGTCTTCTTTCTCTACTATATTGATCTCTCTTATATTTCAATGAGATCCTACCATTCCCCACTCCCCCTTTTTTTGTTCTCTAGCTTCCATATATGAAAAAAATAACATGTGACTCTTGGATTTCTGAGTCTGGCTTATTTGTCTTAGCATAATTCTCTCATTATGATGCTATCTCCTTTTTAATCTCTAATTTTATTAAATTGAGTTTTCTCTCTATTCTGATTTGATTGGCTAAGGGTTTATCAACCCTGTTTATCTTTGCAAAAAATCAACTCTTTATTACATTAATCCTTGGTTATCTTATTCTCTTTTTAGTTTTAGCTCTGATTTTAATCATTTTCTTCTTTCTATTGAATTCAAAATGGTTTGTTCTTGTTTCTCTAGGACCTTGCATCATTAGATTATGTGGGATCTTTCTGATTTTGTAATGTAGACACTCACAGCTATAAACTTTCCTTTTAGGAATTTCTTCATAGTGTTCTATATTTCTATTTTTGTTTGATTCTAAGAATTTTAAAATTCTCCCCTGATTTTTTTCTGATACCCATGTATCTTTCAAAAGTATATTGTTCAATCTTCATGTGATGATATAGTTTTTGTAGTTTGTCTTGCTATCAATTTCTAATTTCATTTTATTTTGATCTGATAAGATCCCAGAAATTATATCAATTGTATTTATGTATTTGCTAAGATTTGATGTGTAATCCAAAATATGGTCTATTTTGGAGAAGGTTCCATGAGCAGCTGAGAGGAAAGTGCATTGACGTACTTTGGGCTGAAAAATTCTGGAAGTCCATTTAATTTGTAGTATTTTAGGTCTGACATGTCTTTGCTGATTTTACATCTGGATGAACTATCTATTGCTGAGATGGGTATGTTGAAATCACCCAGCAACATTGTAGTGGGGTCTATCTGAGCTTTTAGGGTAAAGAGATTTTGTTTTATATAATTAGCTGAACAAATATTTAGGGCATAAATGTTTATGATTATTGTACCTTCTTGTTGGATTGTTCCCTTTACTAGTATGAAGTGACCTTCTTTGTCTCTTCTGATTAATTTTGGCTTAAAGTCTGCCTTGTTGGACATGAGAGTAGATACTCATGCTTGTTTCTGGGCTCCTTTTGCATAAAATATCATTACTCATCCTTCCACTTTCAGCCTGTCTTTGTCTAAGAGGTGTGTCTCTTTCAAGCAACATATAATTCAGTCTTGTTTTTAATTCAATCTGCCAGTCTGTGTCTTTTAATTGGAAAATTGAGAACATTTATATTAGTGTTAAAAGAAATATTTATCATTTTCTGCCATTTTATTATTTTTTATAGTTTGATTTTCCCACAATTCTCATTTGCTTAACTACTCTTCTAATGAGATTTATCCAGTTCCAAACTTTGATGCTTTTTTAAAAAAAATTTTTCTTCTGTGTGTAGGATTTCTTAAAATATTATCTGCAGCTTAATAGTCATGAATTCTTTTACTTTATGCTTATCTTGAAAGATTTTTACTATTCCTTATATTCTGAAGGATAGCTTTGCTGTATATAGCAATCTTTGTTGGTAGGTATTTTCTTTCAGGAATTAAAACACATAATTCCATGCCTTCCTGGGTTTTAGAATTTCTGTTGATAAATTGGCTGTCATTCTGACTGGTTTGCCTCTAAATGTATTCTGATCTTTCTCTCCTGATGCTCTCAAAATTGCATGCCTGTTCAGGATATTTGTGTTTTTTAAATTATAATGTGTCATGGATACATTTTTTTTTTGATCTTTTGTATTTGGAGCTCTGAATGCTATCTGGATATCCATATCATTCTCAAGGTTTAGAAGAATTTCTGTTATTATTTTCCTGTACCAAGATGTCTGTTTCATTCCCAGGGTTTGCAAACTTTCTGTTATTACTTCACTGAAAATTGTTATCAAAATACAGGCCATTAACCTGTGTTTCAGTGTCTCCTATGATGCCGATGATTCTTGTTTGGTCTCTTAATATTGTTCAAAGTTTCTTGTATATTTTGATGGTAGTTTCTTATTTTTTCTTTAGTAGCGTCTGAATCTTCAAGGCCGTCCACTTTGTCTTTAAGCTCTGAGAATCTCTTATACTTGCTGTACTCTTCTAAAGAGACTTTCAGTTGAATATTTGATTTGTTGTGTCTTTCACTTCTGAGTGTTCATTTTCAACATCTCTAGCAATACATTGAATTTCTATTCATGTCCTGTACTGACTTCCATAATTCATTCAGTTGTTTTTTTCTGCATACTCTTGGGAATCATTCATTGTTTTTATAATCATTCTTTTGACTGTTTTATCTGGTATTTTACCCACTTAGATTTCACTGGAGTCAGTGAATTGTGAGCCTTAGGAAGCATGATGTTTCCTTTTTTTTCATATTTCTTTTATTCCTATGTTGAGATTTATGCATCTGTTGTATGCATTTCTCTTCTAATTTTATGTGAGGGCATTTTAAAGACACAGCCTTCCTTGATGAAGTGTTCTGACATACAGGTTTGTTGTGAATTATTTGGTATATTTCCAAGTGGGTTTCATGATATAGTTTCCCTGCTGTTTGTTGGTGATGATTAGTGTACTTCCATACGGTGTGTACTGTGTAAGAGTTTGGAGGATGCCACTTTATCTGCGGTTCTCACAAGAGTGAGATCCTTTTAGTAAGTCAGGCAGTTGTGTTGTATACAGCAGGATATATGGGCTGCGACCTGTCTGATAGCTCTTCTAAACTTGAAAATTCTATATGTTCTAAGGTTATAGGAGTGGATTAAGTTCTCTTACCTGGGTTGGAGGTGCAGCTCAGCAGCAGAGTCTCTACCTCATGAACTCAAAGTCTCCCACTGGATTCCCAGAACCTCAGAGAAAAGGAGGAAATAAACTAGCAACAACATCAGTATCAATACAGAGCATCAAAGTAAACACCAGGTGCCTACTATGATATCCATGATGGTACCCACAAAAACAGTAATGTTGGGGCCAGAAATAAACAAAAGCAATAGCAATAAATAGCCATAAGCTAAATATACCATAAAGGTTATGATATCCTGGGTTCCCACAGCAGCAAGCTCCTGAGTGACCTCCATAGACTGCTCCCCTCCTGAGCGCTCACCACTAGTTGAGAAACACAGTGCACTTTTCAAACACCAGATCTCTGCAACCATTGAATCAGTTGTTTGGATTTTAATAAGCAAAATAGGCATATATCACACAAATTCTACTACGATTCTGAAAGAAAACTGCCAAATATCATTCTTTATGCATCCAAATATGTAAGAGTTCTATCAGTACATTTAAATATGTCATAATTGTTAGACTCTCCAATTTTTTGATTTATAATATTTATAATAAATAATGCAAAAAAAGAAGTCATAAAGCATGAGAGTTAAAAGAAAGTCTTCCCAGTCTGAGTGGTATTAGCATCAAAAAGTGTACTATGCTTTGAATGGCTATGTCCATTTGGGGTCCGTTTGGGGTGAAGGTTAGTCACCCCAAACATGGTACATAAGGCTTTTCTAATTCGGTTTTGCTCTAACCCTCCTATCAACATAGGTTAGTTGTAATTGGAAACAATTGAAGGAACTGTGATCATATTATTTCAAGTAGTTTAACAGTTTAATAGTCATATAAATAAAGAATACAACTTTTGAATACTGAAAACAAATCTAACTGTAATGCAACAGATAGATATTGATTCTGTAAGTCAGAGGTATTTAAATATTTAATCAGCACCTACTAAGTGTCAAGAATTTTGCTGCAAAATGGAGAAATGAATATAAATGTATTATTATCTTAGTAGAGGTTAAGAGACAAACCACTCTAGGAGTCAGACATCTAAATATGTATATTGTAGTAGTAAGTGTTAAGGATAAAAACTGATGCTTAAGATACAGCGGTAGCTCCTGATGGACTTTATTAGCTCAATGAGGAAAGTCAGAGATATCTTAAGAAAGAATACTTCTACCTTTACATTCATGTAGATACACACATTATTTTCAAGCAAAATAAAGCAAGAACTGATTTTTGCACTCCATTAATTAAAAACTGAGAATAGTATTCAAGTTATTGTAGTTGAAATCAACAGGAAAATAAAAGGAGAATGGGAAAACTTAATCCTTTCTTTAACAAATCTGGTAGGAAACCTTAAGTTAAATGAGCCATTCATGTTAAAGCCAGAGAAATTAGTGTGTGCTAGTCTTGAATTTTCATTCAATAGCATAGAACCTTGTAAGAAATTCTCTTTACCAGCTAATTTTTAAAAAAGTTTATTCTTCTTTGTGTGTATATAGAAATGACTTCCTAAAATATTAAGATATTGAGGAAACAAAATGTTCAAAGAATAATATCATCTGTATTACAGAGTGAAAATTTTTATGCGGAATTGGATTACTGTCTAAATAGGCAAAAAACTAAGAATAGACAGGTAGAGGGGGAAAGAGATCTTAGGCATGGAAGACGGGGTAATAATATTCATAGCAGGTTTGAGATTTCCTTTATATGTATTAACAACTGCTGCATTACAGGAGGAGAATTCCACTGAACTGTTTTTCAAATTAGTTCTCAAAGAATCTAGAGATTTAATGGCTTAGGAGAGAGATTTAAAATAGTATAGGTTGTATTTCTAAATCCAAAGCAAAAGCCCAATAGTTTGTCTTGTATATTTCTATGGTTAAGGTAAATGACACAAAATTATCAATGTTCTGTGTGGTTGCTCTACTTCAGGGGATATAGTTAGTCTAATAAGCAGTGATAGAAACAATGTTGTGTTGTACTAGAGAAGTAATACACACATATCATTTCTGAAAAGTATTTGGAGCAAAATTGTCATTGCATGTGTTAGTGTACAAAAACTATATCTTTGAATCCAATCATGGAAATTTTGAACATCTCTATACATTTTGTGCTTGAATTCCCTGCTGGAAATGATTGATACCTAGTTATTATAGCACTAATCTTTCTTTGATTTTCTCTCAGGTAAATGAAATAGACAATATCAGAATATTTGACACAGCACTGATTTCTTTAAGACTAATAAGAGTGTGAGGTGTCCCATTTAGCTGTTTAGTGCTACTTTAAACTTGGATCATTTTATCAACATCATTTCAGGGTAACAATATTAAACAGAAACATGAATAAAATAACAGGTGAGACCAATTACAAGTGAGAGGATTTGTGTTTGTGCTGGCAAAAATTTTTAAGACTATCTATTGTGTTAGTCAGCTTTTTCACTGCTGTGCCTGCAAAACTTGTCAAGAACAATTTTAGAGGAGGAAAAGTTTATTTGAGAGCTCATGGTTTTGGAGGTCTCAATCCATAGACAGCCAGGTCCATTCCTCTGGGCTTGAGGTGAGGCAGAACATCATGGTGGAAGAGTACAGTGGAGGGAAACAGCTCACACTATAACCAGGAAATAGAAAGAGAGACACCACTCTCCAAATACAAAATATATACCCCCAGGATCCTACCTCCTCCAATCACACCCTACCCACCTTCAATTACCACTCAGTTAATTCCATCAGGGGATTCATTCAGTGATTGGGTTAACACTGTCATAACTCAATCATTTCTCCTCTAAACCTTCTTGCATTGTTTCACACATGAGCTATTGGGGAAAACTTCACATCAAAACCATAACGTCAATATAGAGATCAATAAGAACAGTACAAGGTAGGCAAGAGTCATAAGCAAGCATTTCTCAGAAGAGGAAATAAGAATGGCTAACAAATAGGGGTGGGCATAGCTCAGTGATCAAGTACATGCCAACATGCTGAGAATGACAGTTGATCACGAATATTTCAAAATAAGTACAACATTAAAGTATCATTTTATATGCGTTTGATTACAAAATTAAAAATGTCAGAAAATAACCTCATATTGGAAATGCTGTATATTGCATTATATTTTACATATTACTTATGGAAATGTAAATCTACACAAACATTTTGGGAAGGAATGCAAATTTTCTCCTATTGAAAAATTGTATTCTTTATGACTCAGGAATTCTACTTAAACATGTATAACAGAGAACATATACAAGACTGTTTATAGCAGAATTAATCACCACATCATACACAACCATAGAAATGAAAATTTGTACCCCATATGTGTACAATGAATCAAAATGAAGACTGTAAAAACAAACAAACAAACAAACAAACAAATTTAAAAAAAATTGTAGATCTCATGAAATGCTCTCATGGGACAGTAGATGAATTGTGGCATATTCACAGAATTTTCAAAAGAAAGCAACCATCACACATTATAAATATAGATCACACATTTTATATATATATAATATTATATGCCTAATATATATTATATATAATTTTCTTGAATACAGTAATCATCTTGATATATATATATATGTATTTTTATATATATGGAATATACATGCACCTGAGGATTAAATATAGCATTATTATTTTCCATAGCATTCAACAAAATTATCTTTTAGAATAGATGTAAATGTAGAAAAATAGTAAAAAAGGAAAACAAATGAATAATTATCACAGAAGTTAAGATGATATTGAGGGGACTGGGGAGGTAGCTCAGTTGGTAGAGTACTTGCCTTGCAAGCACAATGCCCTGGGTTCAATCCCCAGTGCCACCAAGAAAAAAAAAAAAGAAGATGATATTGAAGGAAGGCAGAAAATAGGGTAGTTATAGGATAGGAAAATTTATGGGAGGATATAAATTATTTTCAAGATTCCAAGTTTTTGTGTTTAGTGCACTTATAGTTATCTGTTGCATTCTTTAAAAAATTTTAAGTAGTTCCATTTTTTAAAAAGTAGTCCATGAATATAACAATGATGAATTGTGCCAAGAACCAAGGATTAATACCAATAATGTTCTTTGACACTACCATCCTGTATGTGTACAAATCCACAGTAATGAAAATATATGAGATTTTGCTGAATATCCTGGACTAAACCTCAGAATCTAAGTTTCTTCTATATGTCTGCTATTCCTGTCAGAGAAGCAGAGTACATTATAATCTTGGTTAAGAATTATGATTAATATAGTCATCATGCTATACATTAAATCTCTACTCATCCTACATAACTGCAACTTTGTAAAGAGTTTTTTTTATAGTTGTGGGGATCAAAATCAGGGCCTCATGCAAACTGGGCAAATACTCCACCACTGAACTCTACCCTCAGCCCTACCTTGTACCCTCTGACCAAGATTTCCCTGTCTCCATCCACCCATCTACTGACCCCAGTATCAAAGTTTGCAAAGAGTAGATTTCAGGTGCTCTTAACACACACACATACACACAAGGTAACTATGTTAGGAGATGAATATTATAATTATGATAATTTGCTTGGATGTAGTAATCATTTTGCTGTGTATATGTAGATCAAAATACCATATTGCAGCTAGGCATGGTGATGCACTCCTGTAGTCCCAGTGACTTGGGAGGCTGAGGTAGGAGGATTAAGAGTTGAAAGTCAGCCTCAGCAACTTAGCAAGGACCTATGCAACTCAGTGAGACCCTGTTTCTAATAAAATACAAAAAGGGGCTGGGGATGTGGCTCAGTGTTTAAATGCCCCTGGGTTCAATTTCTGCTACTAAATAATAATAATAATAATAATAATAATAATAATAATAATAATAAAAAAGTCATATTGCATACCTGAAATTCACACAATTAAAAACTCTGAAAATTAATTATGGTTAATCCTTTCTGAGTAATTGAGATCATTCAGTATTTCACATAGTCAACCAGTTACCCTCTCTTTCACATTTTGTAAAAACTCTTGGTGGATATTATTCTAATCACTGTTAGAGGGATCAAGTTTCTTCTTATTATTTCAATGGAGAAAATAAAGAAATAATAATCTCTTTAGTACCCTTTAAGACTTTGTGAATCATTGTGATTCAACAAGATAGACTATTTTGAGAAACAAAACAATGGTCTCTAAAATGTTGACTTGGGCAGGAGACTAATGAAAATACTACCCTCTCTGTATCTATAGCTTATTTAAAAAGATTAAGTAATAGCAAAATGACACACACAAAAACTTGTATACCAGACAAATAAACAAGAAGCAGTTACTAAAATTTTAAGATGCACTTCTTTCTTTTTCTTTCCAAAAGTTACTGTATTGGGCAAGTGGGTCGTTGCTTTCTTGAAATTTATCAACACAGTCAGCAACTGAGTCCAACACTATGTTGCTTTATCTCCCCACTAAGAACACTCGTGAGTTGGCATTCCTTTGGAGAGACCGACATTCATCTTATTGTCAGTACACTTCTTGGAATAGAAGCTATACTTTGTCTTCTTGATGTTTGTAAAGCTTTAAGAAACACAATGTCAACTGGCAAAGGGTTGAGGCATATTATACAACATTCACTTTAATGTGAAATTTTCCTTGGTGTTTTATACTATGTTACTGACATTAGAATAACATTTTGCAACAATTCCTTCAGAATTATTTTCTACTAAGAGACAGAATTCTATGCGAATAGGAATATGAGAAAGAAAATTACATAATCCTTTACTGGTTAAAATGTTTTGGCTGCTATAAGTTTTCAAGTTGACAAAAGTTTACTTTTGTCAATCTACTTTTGTATTATTTTTAACTTCCTCATGGAGCATCATCACATAAAGATTTTATTACTTGAGACTCCAGGTTATATTATTCATATGATCATACTTTATTAATAAAAACATTTCAAAATCCATTTTTCACACTTATATGTATGCAAAAACCAAACTATTGTAATAAATTAAAATTTGACACTTTTTAGGTAAGGTCAAATTTTAGTGAGAACAAAATAGTATTATCATTTGAGACCAAAGAACACAAAGAGTAAAAAATAAGCAGAGAAGGTTAAGGACAACAGTACTACTTATTGAATAATTCTGAGAAAATGAATCTAAGCCAAAATGATCAGGAGCAGAGAACAGACAGCTTCTGACTTGAACATTCATTTTTTCCTTAGCTCTCAATAAGGGTTCTCTAAATATCATCTGGGCATATTGCCACATGGCTAAAAGAGAACAGTTCCCTCAGCCTGTCTCACAGTTCTGGTGACCAAATGACTGAAGTGTGGGTGAAGATCTGTTGGCACAAGTGTTGTGTGGGACATTATTGAGGTTGCCTTTTTGCCTTCCTTTGTCCTATTGTATTTGATCCCTTTAATTTCTACAGACTTCTAGGATGAAAGGAACTTTGGAGGGAAGCCATGTGTACCAGTCCAACAACACAGAAAGGTCTGACACAAGGGAGTCACTATGCAAGTGCTGAACACTCACTCCTAGCCTTCTTTTCTACAAGATAAAGTATTACGTTGTCTAAGCCTGAAATTACTGACAACCTAATCCATCCCCTGGATCCATATGATCCATAGGCTGTAACTATTGCATTCTGAATATAATCAAAATAATTACAATCTCCATATTCATCCCCAAATTCAGGATTCTTTACCTTCTCATTCACATTAAGTTTGAAAACCACTTCCAACTATTTATTCTTCTGTTAACCATCTTGTCCCATTGTCTTCTGCTAACCACCTTGTATATGAATATCCTTTTCATAGTCCCACAGTCTCTTGGTTTGCTTTGTCTTTACCCATTTTCTCTTTCTATCCATTTGACTTCAGATTGTCAAGTATTGCATTTGGGAGAAACCAGTTCCAACCATTAGGAATTTTTTTTAGTGTTTCAGGTTAGGGATTCTAATTTCTCCATATTCATAGAGCTACTTATTAAACAAGTATTTGTACCCAATGCATATTGCTTGAAGACACCTCTTAGAGTGTTTTCTTTCACAGGGACTTCATGTTTTCTTTGATTGTTTCACATGTTCATTTGTGTTTATCACACAGCTCTGCTTAAATCATCTTTTTTAACTATCCAGCTGCCAAAACAAACACAAACAACAACAAAAAAACCTTTTCTTTATTTATGTTCTTTCTTATCTTGAATAAGGACACTATCATCAACTCTGTACTTCACCCATATAACTGCTACTTGCATGAGGTCAATCCCTAAATCTTGTTACTTATATCTTTTCCATTTCTCTGGAATTTCTGCACTTCTTTCCATCTCTAAGTACACGACCTTTGTTGAGTCAGCCTCTTTAATTGCTAACTGGCCTAGTCTGCTCTCTTTCATTCCTCTTCCTCTAACATGATCTCATGAGAAGGAGCTTACTAATGTCACACCTATTCAAGCTGACCTCTCCAGTCACATTTAGAAGTTGTTCTTTGCTTTCATATCAATTTTCTATGGCTGCTAAAACAAAACACATGGAGTGACTGGATTAAACAATAGAAATTTATTTTCTCACAGTTCTGTAAGCTTGAAGTCCAAGGCCCAGGTTTTAGCATGGCTCTTTTCTCCTGAGGCTTCTCTACTTGGCTTGCATATGGCTGCTCTCTTGGTGCATCTTCACGTGGATCTCCACTTGTGCACACACAACCCTAGTATCTCTCTCTGGGTCCTAATCACTTATTTTTTTTTTTTTCTAAATAAGACCACCAGCCAGAGTGGATTTGGATCCACCTTAATATATTTTTTGTATCTTCATTAAATCTTTAAAGACACTGTCTCCTGATATAATCACATTCTGAGGTAGTAGGGGTGAGTCATTGACTAAACTTTAACCTGAACATCTTTCTGCAGTTATTTCAAAGGTAACAAACTTTGCCTCTCTTCATCTTCCCTTCATTCAATTTTTGAATACTTTTTTGGAGGTTTCCACCTTTATGTTTCCATATTCATACTTCTGCCAATTTTGTCTTTGTGAATCTGCTTAAAATGTGTGCCACCAGGTAATATTGCATGTACTTCCTTCCCTTCCTGATCTGTTTCCCCTAAAATGATTTAGACGATTGTGTTAGATAGCTTTCCATCACTGTGGCAAAATACCTGGGGTAAACAACTTAAAAGGAGGGAAAGTTAATTTGGCTCACGGTTTCAGTCCATGGTTTATTGAGTTTGTTGCTTTGGGCCTGTGGTATATCATGACAGGAATGGGTGGTGAAGGAAGACTCTTTACTTCACACTCCCAGAAGCAAAGCAAGAGACAGAGGAGGGGCCAAGGTCCCAATATCCCTTTCAAGGGTGAAGCCCCAATGACCTAACTTCTACTAGATGCCACTCTTCAAGGGTTCACTGCCTCCCCATAGTGACACAACGGGCTATCCAGCCTTTAACACATGGACCTTGGGAGATACTTCCAAACCATTCCTAGGTCCCCTAGATAGCTCGGAAGTCTCAGATCCAGAATTCACACTCAAGGAATCTAATTCTATAATCTATAGATGAACTATGATACGGAGATGTATGCATCTAGAGATAACTTTTTTCCAGGCTGTTCATTAATTTCAGGGTAAATTGCAACCTCCTTTAAGTTAATCAGTCCTTGCCCCTAGATGAAAACTCCAGTCTCATGTTTGTAAACCCTAGTTTATGTTTAGAATTTAAGAAAAAGGGAATTTAAACCAGGACAGAAGTGAAAAACTTGGTTGCTTCATTTTTCTAATGCACAAAGGAGAATGGCATTTTGAAATTTTACACGATGGCTTATGAATCTAGTGACTGACAGATTGAGAGACAGTTGAAGAAAACAAGCATGACTTCTGTGTAAGAAATCAAATGGACTAAAGTTGTAAAAAGAAAAACCACTTATGGTTTTTCTCCGACCATATTACCTTGTCTGATTTCCTCCCTTGTCAAAAATATGTCAAAAATAGTCACCAGGGCACCCACTTATCTTGGGAGGATGGCAAGTGGTAAATCGCTGATACATAAGGAGTTTCTTCAGCAAAACACTCCAACTGTGTAGAAATATATTTATTCCAACTCTGTTTTTGGTCTCAATTTATTTTGTTGCAACATGTGTTTTGAATTGAAACTCTAGAATGGTGACTGAATTTTAAGCAAGTGACTTAGTAGCAAATGCAACATTGTAGTTCAAAATAATGGTTTAAGTTAAAGGCAGTGTAACATAATGGTGAAAAGCAATAGGTCCTGGGCTGAAATTGTTTCTGTACTGAATGGCATTGCAACTTTGAGGAAACAGTTTTTGCTGATCATTAGTAAAATGAAATGATAGTAATATTTCCTAGATCATGGGGATTGTGTAAAAATTAAGTAAGATAATACATGTCATGCAATGACCACAGTGCCTCACACATGGGGCCTACTCAGTTATTGTTACTGACATTGGTACTTCCCTCTTCACTATCCAATCTGGAGCCATGTAATACTTCCAGCCTGAGGAGCCTGTGAGGAATAGTAAAGACAATTTCCTGCTCTGAACTTACAGATGATGACAACTCTTCCGGTATAGTTTTAAAATCTGGACTCTGAATTTAGACTGCCAAGGTCGAAACTCTGCCTATACCACTAAGTAGCTATTTGACCTTGGCAAAAGTGCTTGACGGTTCTGTAACTGCTTTCTTACCTATAAAATGAAAATAATGAACAGATTTGTCAGTATAAAATGAATCACTAGTCTAATTATCTTAGTATATTCCTGGTACATACAAGGTCTTTCAACAAAGGTTTGTTATCTGAATTAAACCAGAAACTTTATGAGCTATTTTATATGACTGGATTTTCAAGTCAGTCCGCCATGAATCAGAAACTATAAGCAGTATCACCACAAACTGAATAATTTCAAGGATACAAACAAGAGATTCAAGAATGGATTTCCAGATCTTTCTTCCTATAACAGACATGTCCTTGTAGCCCAAAATAGATGTCTCCAAGTGAGGTGTGCACAGTTCTTCACACAGTGGCAGCAGTTGAATTATGAAACATCTCTAGCTAGAGAGCCTATATGATGTTCTCCAGGGAGTCATAGACCCTGATCCTATCCATCATAGGTAATTTTAAGCCAGAGACATCCTGCTGAGGACTCTTCAGTGACAGGCCTCTTCCTCCTGATACATATCATTTGTCTGTTTACCCAGAGGATGTCCAAGTGACAAAGGAATTAATCCTGTCACCTCCCACTATGGACTGCATGCTGAGTTACTCTCCCTAAATTCATAGGTTGAAGTCTTATCCCCCAATGCAGTAGTATCTGGAGATGAGGCTTTTGGAAGGTAATTAGGGTAAGATAGGTCAAGAGGGTGTGACCCTGAGGGTGGGATTAGTGGTTTTATAAAATAAGGAAGAAAGACCTCCCTCTTTTCCCCTCTAAGTATACTGAGGAAAGGTCATATGAGATCACAGGTTGAAGACAATTGCTTTCAAAGTAGGAAGAGAGCCCTTATCAGGAATCAAATCAACTGGCACCTTGATCTTAGACTTCCAGCATCCAGAATTGTGAGAAATAGATTTCTGCTGGTTAACCCACCCAGGCTGTCGTGTTTGTTATGGTAACCTAAGCTTAGCACTTGCCCTCCCTCCTTTCTCCCAAGGTCTTTCCCTGGTGAAGGAATTGGGTGAGCAAAGGTACTATAGGCCACGTTCCTGAACATTTTCCACCATCTTTTTCTTTTTAAACTTGTTTTTTAAGTAAAAGAGATGCATGTAACTATACCCTTCTTTCCATGCAACCCCTCAATGATATTTTTTTTTTCATTTGAAAGGTAAAATATTCACATGGCATCAAAGCAAAATAAAAATCAAAGAACAAAAACTGTCTCTAACTTTGACACCATCTGCCCACTTACCCCACAACCCTTCCAATATCAACATAAAGAGCATTTTCTCATCTTTTCTTTCTTTCTTTTTTTTTTCTTAAGGCATAATATATATATTTTTTTAAAAAAAGGTTTCATAATATGAGCCACTGGAAACTGAAAAACATATCTGTGGCATGTTCCTATGTCATTCTAAATCATTGCAAATCATGTGCCAAGGCTTTTATTTGTGTTATTTTACAAAGTGTGGTAATAACACTTAGCATTAGATTTATCCTCCACAGATTTTTAAGTGTACAGCATAAGTATCATTAACTGTAGGTAAGCTATTATACATTTCTAGAACTTATTCATTTTACATAACTGAAACTTCATAATAGCATCCTCTTGTATATTTTTCCACATAGGAAAACAGTATTGAAATAAATAATGGAGGAAACTTGTAACTTGGCATTTAGTGTTTTATGGTAATGATGCCAAGAACACACTATCATACTTTAGCATAATCAAAGATCTAAATCATTCCAATGTTTCTATATTCAGACATTGACCAAATTGGATAAAGTCGAAAGGAGCTCATCGTGTATTTGCTGTGTTCCTTTATTTTAGCTATATATCTGTCTGTCTATCTACATACTCTCCTTAACATTAAAAAATTGAAAATATGTCTATCTATCTATCTATCTATCTACTTACCTACACACACACTCTCATTAACATTAAAAATTTGAAAATGTGGGTTTCAGACTATTTGCATTGAGAAATTGTTAATGGTGGTCCAGACTTCAGAGTCAGGCAGATGTAGGTTGCATGGTAACTCAATTATGACAAAGTAGCTTTGTCATGGAAAGAAAATTTTCACATGCTTCCGTCTCCCTATAATTTGGGTATATAGAGGATCGGCTGAGATAATGTATGTAAATCACATCACATAGCACTTATTCAGTAAATGTTGACATTGTCATTAGCTTCATTATTATATGCACCTGTTTTATTCTATATTGGCTTCTGCAGTAGATTTTGAGGAACAACAGTATATATATATTATTCTGAGTTCATTGTGTATATGTACTATTCTGAGTTTACAGTGTAGTGGAAAAAGCATACCAATAAACAAAGAATAATTTTAATCTATAGCAAAGCAATACTACATCATTAGATTAAATGCTATGCTCCAGGCAAGTAAAAAGAGTTCTGAAAATAAATTTTAAAAAGCAATAATCTTGAGGTAGAATCTTTAAGATACTTTTCATTGGAAGAGATATCATATATGCTCAGCTTCAATTTTCACTTTTGAGAGAATATGGTGAAACATACAACACTAGAACAATGAAGTAGCTACTTTAATTTTGTGTGGTGGTAGGACTTGGAAGGCAATAGGTTCTAACAATACCATTTAGATTGAATAATTTCTTCTCAATTCTGAAGATAGATGTACGGGTATAGGAAATGAAGTGAACCCCTTGATTCTGAGGTTGCTTTTCTTGTTCGTTGTCAACTATTTACTCCCACAAAAGGAGAGTATGAAAATTGAGGAGGAAAAGGGTGATTCATATCCCCTTTCTTTTTGCATTACAATAACCAATGTGAGTTTGATTTTCAAAAATCCAAATTACTGAGGATACTGCATTCTTGCAAGAAGAATAAAAGAATGCTTCCTGAAGAGAGTCCATAACTACACAGATTTTTTTTTCTTTGTTAAAGATGCTTAAATGTCAAGAATATTATGTTCTGGATTGTCACTGCTGCCTACACACCTTGTAAACCACAACCTAGGGCAAATGAAATAGACTCCTCTCTGATTTGTACCTGACTTTCCATAGCATTCCCAGGTACTGTAAAGCACTCCCCAGATATTTAACTTAATGAATGTATAAATGACCTGATTTTGCTATTTTAAAGACAGGTTTTAGTAACAGACAGTGATTTGCAGATAAACAATCATGAAAGTAATTTCACACTAGCACCTTTTTGGAGAGGAGGCTGCTCTAAATTTTGAATTTTCTTTCACTAAGTGAATTTCTCGAATATTGCTCTGCAATTCATGTCTAATAGTCTACCACAATATTTAATTGTTCACTGATAGGATTATGTAATTAGGAATCATAAGCTAAAGATAGCATTTTGTTGGAAAAGATTTATTATAATTCTTATTCCCATTTCATTCAGCATCAGGAACAGACATTTATTAATTAGGATTAAGAATTAGAACTCAAAGAGGCATCAAACCTTGTGGCAAGCAGACTATTTATAGGTTATATCAGGTTCGAAAACACTGCAGCACATCCTCCACTTGAAACGCTGCAAAAAGTCAGTGTCCAAAATCATCTTGGGATATCAAACCTCAAAAATCGCACCTGGCAAACTAATAAACACGGGAATAAAATGCCTCTTTTTCATCACTAAGCATCTCTCGACCAAAATCATTGTTCAGTTTTCCTTCAAGCAGGTTCAGCAATTTAGCTTTAAGCTCTTTCCTTAATCGTCCCTGAAGGAAATGCCGGGTGTTGAACACGCAGATTCCAACTCCCTACGCACGGATCTATGAACAACCTTGAAGCAGAACAACACACTGGGAGAGAATTGTCAGCTGTTCTCTAGTTCCAAGGGGCAGTCTTCACGGGTGCATCACCCCTAATACCAACAGTCTCTTTCGGGCAGTGCTTCTGCCAGAGTTGACTCACGCAGAATCTAAAATTGGTCCACTCCTGAAGTTCAAACTTGAGCCTGTACCTACTGATTCACAGCTCCTAGGCGCTGCAAAGCTCACCTTGTAATGTTCTGAATTGATTTCTGAGCTGCTCGAAGCGTTTTTAGAGCTCCCACCAGCACAAGTTTCATCTTTTCTACTAAGTCCTTCTTTCCTTCCACTTTAGCGCTCCCCAACTCCAGGTTCTCCATTCGCCTACTGTTCTCTCTGGAGGACAGTTAACCAGCTTCCAACTTGAAGACCAGTCAGGGGACCCTGGTTCTGAGCAGGAGTCACACGGCTGGAGAGTGTAGAGGAGCGGCGCGCCAGTGCAAAGGAACCTAGCGCCACCTCTATGCTGCATCACTTTGCGTTTTCTGCCGGCAAGTCCCAAGCCATAGAGATTCGAGCAGCCAGGAGTGGAACTCCGCAGCCCTCCATTCTGTCCAGTACTAGGAAAGACAAAGTAACGTTCTTCTCGTACAGAGTCAGAGCAGAGGAAAAAGGCGATGCCTGATAAACAAGCAACAACAAAAACAAACCAATGGCCAAAAGTTTACTTTCCGAGAGCAATTCATTCCTGCAGCTCAGTCCAGGTAAGACAAACTCCCACTGGGAGGATACTTTCCATGGAGCTGTAGATGATCCTGGACCCTCTGGCTTGGGACGCCCCACTGTGCAGCACCAGGGATCCATCTCGGACCGTCGTGGGAAGAGTAAGAATTTGGGACAGGAGCTAGCTAGAGGTTCCCACATCTACTTCTAGAGCAGAACCTTGGAAATGGCTGCTAAAGGGGCTGGGTCTCCAGACTCTTAATCCCTCCCCTTTCTCCAGCTGAGCTGTTCACCTGCTACCGTCCAGTTTACAATATAAGCGTAGACACTAAATTAGCCCACTTCCCAAAGGTAATCATCCAAGCTTCTGGGCAGATCCATTCAAAAACACGTAAGCGAGCTTTAGGAGCTCCTCGGGGGAAAATGTTTCGCAAAGGCAAGAAAGGCGGATTGAGAAGGGATTGCGTCCAGGAAATGAGGCGTAGGCTCCTCTATTCGAAGAACCTCGGGGAGCCCCTCAGCTCCCAAGTGAGCTGCCGCAGCTTCTTTGATTCCGCACGGTAGAAGGGACAGAGGTGGTCCTGCAGGGTGGGAATGAGAACTAGGTTAATCTTTGTCGGGCGGCTCTACTCAGGGTTTTTGGAGAGTAACTGGCTTCAAGGAAAGAGCTAAAGAGTCAAGGTGGTAGACAGGGCAGCCAGTGGCAAGGTGGCCGAACGGACTTGAGAGCACGCAGGGAGTAACTGCTAGCAAAATTCACTAAGTAGTGAGGAGCGATTGAGTCTTCCTGTTATCTCTATCTTGGGAACCTCTAGCCTTTACTCGCCTTCCCTGTGGCCAGTGGCCTGGGGCGACCAGCACCGGGCCGGACCTGCGTGTGCAGCTACGCGCGCGCGCGCGCGCGAGGCTGTGTGCGTGTGTGCGCGCGCATTTCGCGCGCCGAGTGGGGCCGCTGGAACCCAGCAGCCGGACGCCCGCCGCCCGCTCGATGTCCCTCCTCCTTGAAGCCACCTCCTCGCAGCCTTCTCACCTGTGCCCACCACCCGCCCAGCAGCACTCGACCACGGCTGCATCTACTCAAAGTTTCCTCGGCTTAGACACCTCCGCGCTGGGGTTATCTAAGCAAACGCGGTACTGAAGTCGTACCTTGGAGAGACTCTTCTTACAGCACCTTTACGCCTTGGCCCCACCCAATCCAAGCACTGTCTAGATGTACCTAATTAAGGGGAGAAAAGGGGAAGAGGTGTTTCCAGAGAAAGAGAGAGGAGCGGCCGCAACTGAGAATATCTGATTCTTTCCTCCCTAACGCCAGAGAAGTGGCTGACGTTTCTGTGGGGTTACTGAAGAACATTGAATAGGCAGCCAAGTTGTCCGAACAGGGACTGACTGGGAGGCTTCCGGCTGCTTGAAGGTTGTCCCGGTCTCCGGTTCCACAAGCGTGAAGGTGTGGAGGCGCCTTCACAGCGAGGGCTTTTTAACCGCCGTCCCTTCCCGTTTCCTTTGAAGGGAAAAGCCGGCAGAGCAGAAGCAGGGAAGTCAAGGAAAAGCCCCTGGTCTAGTGTACTTGCATCCTTGGCTTTGGATTTTAGGGACAAGAAGAATTAACAGCACCTCTAGGTAAGAGCAAAACCGGTGCTTGTATCTTCAGAGGGAAAAATAACTTAAAATAGATGTTGGGGTAGGGTGGGGGTTTAGGCCAAGTTACAAGATCTCCTCGGTGTCGCCACGCAGTTGCACAACCGGAGCGAATGGCTCGGGTGGGCAAGTGGAGTAGCGGGTGCTGCTGGTGTCCAGCTGAGAGGTAGGAAGCCGAAGGCAGCGTCCTTTCCTTACACTTTTTGAAACCTATTGGAAATAAGCATCGGGCTGGGTCGTCTGTCCAGGTTGATTTATAGCGTGGATTCTTTTTGTTTTTTTTCCTTCCTGGCGACATATATATGTATATGTTTTATTCCCTTTAGCGCCACAGACCCACCCGCTCGTTGCCATAGAGAGCAGTGGGCACCGGCGAAAGCAGCTAGAATGCCGTGGCAGGTGAGCCTGGCGCAGGTGGGCAGGTGGGGGCGGCGGCGGCATCCGGCCGGTGGATTGGGGGCACGCGAAGCCCACGCCGCCGCCTGGCTGGCACTCTGCAGCCGGCGTCGGAGCCCGGGCGCCGCGGGTCGGCTGCGGTTCCCTTCGCCTCCGCTAGAGGCTCCCAGCGGGCGCCGCGGAGCGGATGGGTGTGGGGGCACCGGGAGGCGGAGGGGCGAGCACCGGGAGCGAGCGTGCCCGCGGGGTGGCGGAGCCGGCGCGGCAGGGGGAGGCGAGCCAGGCTGGGTCCAAAGACGTGTGCGGGAGTCCCGGCGCGCGTCCTGGATGCGCGCGGCGCCGCGGGTACGCGGGTCCGAATCCCGGCTGAGCTCTGGAAAGCTGTGCCCTGAACTGGAGCCACTTCGGGAAGCGATCCTAGTCCGTGCCCTGAGGGCAGCCTCGGGAGGTAAAGCCCTCTTTCTACTCTCTCCTGTCCTCTCTGTGTCCCGCTCTCTGTGTAAATTCTCAGTCAAATGCTCAGGTGGGAACGAGTTCAGAGTGTGAGCGAATCTATAGGGTCTGTATCTAAAGGTGCCTTTCAGTCTCTCCGTGGTGCTCTGGGGACTGTGTATTCGCACCAATCCCTATTTTACCCACCCTGAATATTTGCTTGCTTGCTTCAAGGGAAGTCCCCCGCTCCCCCTGAGAGCGCCAGGTGGCTGGTCTGGTTTGGGTTGCTCCCAGGTGAACCAGTGGACCCTCTGTGTCCCCTCTGAGCTGCAGTGTTCTGGAGTGCAAGACTCAAGGGATGGGGTGTGGTGGAGAAAAAGAGTACCACACCCTCTTCTTTTCCTCCCCTTTCCTCTTCACCTGATGGTGAAGTCGCCCCATTCAGCATCTTACTGATTTCCCTTTCCCAGTGGATTGGCTCTGAGAACAGAGCAAAGCTGCTGAAAGATTGGAGAGAGGGAGAGCGAAGAATGAGAAGGAAGTCATGGCTAGAACATCAAGGGAGAAAGGAGGGTGAAGTTAAGCTTCTGTTTGGGAGGGGGCGGTACTGCGAATTGGCCTTGAGTTCAGATTATTTGTGAAGTCAGATTCGTTTCATATTTCATGCTGTTTTTGACATAATCCAGTTTACTCAAGCCACTAACAAATATCATCTCTGCTAGGTACTGCCTTGGGCACTCAGGGCACCGAATATGATATGATTGTTATATCTAAGCAAAAATAAATAAATAAATAAAAAGTGGGTATTGTGCGTGCTTGGTGTGTTACTCGCTGCCTATCAGACTGGCAGCAATGAGTGTTTTTCAGTGTGCTGTGTTGTGTTTGTGTATATCATATATGGTCATCTAACACTCTATAATGCGATTTTAGAGTCCTTTAAAGGTAGCTATTAACCAAGACGACTTAGGATATTAAACCTCTTGCAGAATAATACTAAAGGAAGACCAAGAATACGATGGGTCATGGAATATTCTAGGAATAATGAAAAGCCAAGATCTAGCAGTAGTGAAATATTGGGCCACATGCTGAAAGAATGAAAAAGATTTTTTTTTTCAGAAATGGGAAGCAGTAGCTAACATTTTAAAAGGAGATTTTTTTTCAGTGTATTATCATTATCATCTACTAGTGTATATTACTTCCAATACACTTGGAGTGTGAGGAAGAAGAAAAAAATGAAGTGCTTCTTGCTGAAAACCAATGCAGTGTGTTGTGAGATACTGTCAGGTATTTCACTTTAACAGTTTCAGAGGAGTGATTAACCAGTGATGATGGATGAAGTGGTTTGGTTGTCATTTATATACAAGGCATCCATTACTTACCTTACTAATTAAGGTAAACATGTAAGTTAATATTTATAGCAATTGTAACTCGATGAAAATAGTAGCAGGACAATTTATTGATGTTTTTCATTCCAGAATAACACACAGCATCATCTCAGAGAAGATTTACATAAAGTTTGTCAGACATATATTACATTGGATAAATCTATGTCTGGAAACAAGAATAAATATCTTATGGAAGTCCCCCAAAGGGTGGTTTGTTCTTAAATGATATTGTTTTAGAAATATTGTGTTGTGAGAAATGACAGTGAGTCATTTGTGGACAAAAATCTGCACATATAGACAAAAATCACTTATTTGGTGAATGGAATTAGCCAAAGCAAAAACATATTAAGGGTTCAATTGGCTTTCTGAAACCTCTGAAACCAAAGGAAGATTCGCTAGTATTAAGAATCTGTGTATGTGATGCTGAAGGGACATTGTGTTTCTAGACATTTAACTAAATTAGAGAGTCTAGTTTGTGTTAGGGCTCCATCTCTAAAGATTTTTTTCTTTAATGAATGTGATTGTAAGAGTCCAAACATTGAACTGTTCCAGGGATGCCATGGACCTGAAAAACAAGTCCTCTGAAACTTCATGTCAAGAATAAGAAGTAATAAAAAGTTATCACAAATTAATTGTCTTGATGCTTCAATTAAAAACTGATTATCATCTGGCTCTGGTAGTCATTATGGTTGATTTCGTTTGGTCTCTAGATATTCTGTGAAAGGACTCTAGGTGGAAATGTTTTCCTGTAGTACAAGGAGAGGAGGTCACTATATGCAAACAGGCCTGGCAGTTACTGATTCTCAGTTTGGTTGCTTTTTATCCACAGGCAGCATGTTAGATTGAAAAAATCAATTTTCAAATTTTACATGAACATGTCCCTTCTTTTGTAGCCTTCAACCAACCTCTGGGTACTCCATTTATAATATTGATGGGAAGATATGTCATCAAGTCACGTCCTTTTATGGTTTAGGGTCTACTTTGGTATTAAGAACTTTAAAAACTATTTAAGCATAAAATAGTATATTTTCTGAAAGAAAATTAATTGAGCTTTAAAAGATATTCACTAAGGAAATAAAAAGAGACTGTAGGAGAGAAAAGTTAAATCCTAGGTATCAGGCTAACCTAAGTAGCTAGCTAACTGTATTCACTTCTACAATTTCTTCTATGAGTCACCATTTTTTTTTTGGTTTGCTTTTAAAATATCTCCTTTCTTCTTTTTTTTTCCCTTCAGAATTAAATCTATGCTAATTTATAATTACTTAACAATTATTTATTATATTTAAGTAGGAGGTGGTCTTAAACTATTAAGTGTTGGCATTTATTTTTGAATTTCACATGCAAAAAAAAAATCCCACTAGAATGTGGTTTTGATTTTTGAGGGAGTCTCAGTCATTAATTGAGATAACAGATAACTATTATCTCTTTCACTGTGAATGCCTCTTGTGTCTGGCTGCAACTCCACTGACTTTTGTTTCTGGGAAGTATAGAAGGATGCATACTTAGTCATTGGAGATAGATTGGCTGCCTAAGAACATGGTGCAAATTGTCCAGTATAATCAAATGTGAAATATTCATATTGAGCAAATACTTGTGTAATATTTGTCACTATATGCCTGTTCAGAAATTAGTAATCCATTTTAGGAAATTTTAACTCCATCCAAGACTTTAGTAAATCCCTCTTCCCTTTTTTTCCCTCCCTCCTTTCTTTTCTCCCTCCCTCCCTTTCCTTCTTTGAGGTGTCACTCACTGGCTACAATTGCTAAATGGTTCTTAAATATCCCCAGAGAGAAAATCCTGATTTCAAAAATCTCCCAAGAGAGTGTAACCCTGTGCCCCAGGAGGCAGCATGAATAAGTAGTAAAAGCATTGGGTTCAACATCAGAAGACTTGAATTCTGTTTAAGTTTTCTATGACTAGCAGTGTGATTTTTGAAAAGCCCTCATTTTTATAAGGCTCAGTGCTGATTTCTCTAAAAGGGGACATTTTATGTCTACGCACTCTATTTTTGTATTTCACATTTGATCATACCTAGTTTTAGGCTTTGGGGAAAGAAAACAAGGCTTTCAAGTGAATGTAAATGTTAGGCATTGTAACATTTGAAAGAATAATGAATGAAATATGTTCAAAATACCAGTAAAACTTCCAAAATGAAGGATAGATTTGGATATGCCTTTGATGAGAGGACCTCCCTGTCAAATGAGCTATTATAACAGGTGTTATGAAAATCAGCTTTAGGTTAATATATATGTATGGGAGATCATTTCTTCAAAGTTATTATTAATATGGTACAAACTTTGTGACATATGGAAATCTTGTAATGCTTATTGTGTGAGACATGGAAGTCCTCTATTCATTTGATTGTTCTAAAGTGGTTATGACTGCAAAGAAGAGGCAGGAGAAAAGCAGTGTTAAATATTTTTTTAATAATAAAATTACAATGAAATCCCTGTTTTTACTTTTTAACAATTGTGCATTTTTCTTCTTATGTGTAGTAAATATGATACAGGTAGCCACTATTGTTTCTTTTATTCAATCAGGTAAATTACTCAGTTTCTTCAGGCACTGAAGATCCTGAGCTTGTGCAATGTTAATTCGGTGGTTTAGTCTATGATGTTGAACACAAACCTCATATGCTATCTTGGTTTTTGCAAGATCACTAATAGTCTGTCCATTTGTCCTATTTAACTTTAGTGGCTTTAATGCCAATAATATCAGTTGTAAGTTATTTTCATAAAGTGAATTAGTAATTGGCAGATGCTAAGTGATTTAAGGATTTGAATTAAAAATTTAAAAGACCCATTGAAATAATTATGTGTTCTTTTGATAAAATATAAGAAGTGCTAGGACTTCAAAAGTAGAATAAATTTTGTTGTTTTTCTTAAGGTATTCAGTAGTTAATTTTAAGAACAGCCTGTCTTTACTAGTTGCAATGATAAGTCATTTTTTTCCCTAGAGCTTTGGCATCATTGTCAGTATGAGTTTATTTTTCTCTTCAAAATGAGTAAGACTAAATGCAAACCTAGGAACCCAGGCTAAAAATCAAACTACATTTTATTGTTGTGGCAGAAATACTAGGACATAATACCAAATTGTCTATAAAGAGGGAATTGTTTTCTTTATAAAAATCATACACAAATTTCAGCTTAACAAACATATGCAAAAATATAAGATTCCCAGCACATTTTAGTTTCTAGATGTAGCACTATAGAGTTTTTGAAATGGATTCTAAATTGGTCTGCATAAGAGGATTTTGTGTCTTCATACAATCTCTTTCTATTATAATGTAACTATGGTTAGCTGCAAGATATCTATCTTGTAGCCAGCATGGAAGAAAATAATTAGCATAAAAACCATATTGCTCCCAGTACCCCAGAGGAGCCAACAGCACTGCCCTGTGATAAATGTTGATTTTGAAATGGTGAGATTCATTTTGCAAAAGGAAGGTGACTTTATCTTCTTCATATTCTTTTTGCTGGACTTTAGCATATATATATGCATATGATATATATGAAAATACCGTGTATCATAAAAACATATATATGCACACATTCTTTATATTTTATGTTATAATTTATATTATTTGGGATTGTGAATGTTTTCTCTTTTTATAATTTTATTTGCCGATAATTGTATAAGCCTATCTGTGGTTTCAATGGATTAAATTCACCTCAACTAGTGTGTAAACATTTATTTGTGTTAAAGCAGTTTTATTTAATATTCAGAATATAATATTTGTATGAATTTGTCATTATTCTTAAATAACTTGTGATCTTGTTGAGCCAAGAAAGCAAAAGTTGATAAGCTAGCAATCACAGAATAGACTGCCATCTCATTGAGGAAATGCTTCTTAAGTATCTGTTACTTATGAGTCTCTATACAATGAGAATGTAAGTTCTGTGTCACCAGTCTATTCAGATTAGGATAAAATGAGAATGGCCTGGAGAATATTCATAGAAGGGGAGGATGTTGGGATGACAATGAATATAACTGAAGAATAAGTATACAACCTCACCAAGAATCACAGCCATGCAAATTAACACAGTAGCGAGAGAGTCTGTGCTAATGATTTGGGACAACATGAGAACATTGATACAGTCCCCATATTGGTTGTAGAGTTGGGAAATATGTATGTATATGTATGCATGTGTATATATATATGTGTGTGTGTGTGTGTTTGTGTGTGTATATCTACACACATATATAAATATAAATAAGAATAAATATATATATATAAATAAATTGGTGTGGTCAAACTCATCTGGAGTGAAATTTAAATATTGTTTAAATATCTGTTAAATTACAGATGTTAATAGTAATTGACTTGAATTTCTTCTTTTAGGAACTTAAACAAATGTTCCCATCAATCTGCAAAGATACGTTACACATAGATAAGAAATAGAAAACTTGAAATAAATATCTTTTAAGAAATTTTGTTTGTAGTTAAAACCTTTCACACCAAATTACCCAATGATGGATAAACAAAATAATGAGTATTCATATTGTGGAATAATACTCAGCCATAAAAAGGAAAGAAATTCTGACACATGCTGTGACCTGGATAAACCTTTAAAATATGCTACATGAATGCGATCAGATGCAAAAGACCACATACTGCATGCTTCTTTGTATATGTAATATACAGAGAAACAAATTTGTGGAATTTGAGTGAAGATTGGGAGTGGGGGTGGGGAGTGACTGTGAATAGGCATGAAGAATCTTTGGGGGTGATGGAACAATTCTGTAACTGGATTGTGGTGATGGTTGCACAAACCTGTAAATTATTAAAAATTGTTGCAAATTGTTGCAGCCACTCTGGAAAGCAGTATGGAGATTCCTCAAAAAACTTGGAATGGACCCACCATTTGACCCAGCTATCCCATTCCTTGGCCCATACCCAAGGGTCTTAAAATCAGCAAAGTATAGGGGTGCAGCCACATCTATGTTCATAGCTGCTCAATTCACAATAGCTAGATTGTGGAACCAACCTAAATACGCTTCAATTGATGAATGAATAAAGAAATTGTGGTATATATACACAATAGAATATTACTCAGCCATAAAGAAGAATAAAATCATGGCATTTGCTGGTAAATGGGTGGAGTTGGAGAATATCATGCTAAGTGAAATAAGCCAAGCCCCAAAATCCAAAGACCAAATGTTTTCTCTGATCACAGGATGCTGATACATTAGGAGAGGGGTCATGGTGGGGGACAAGAAAAGAATGGAGGAAGTATGGATTGTGTAGAGGAAACTGGGATGGGAGGGGGTTGGGGAAGGAAAGACAGTAGACTGAGATGGACAGTATTACCCTATGTATATGTAAGATTGTATGAATCGTGTGAATCTACATTGTGGGGAAAAAAAAGATATATTCCCTGCTGTATAATTATATCAAAATGGGTTCTACTGTCATGTATAATTAAAAAGAACAAATAAAAAAAATTAAAAACAATTCAACCAGAGCAATCAGGCAAGAGAAAGAAATTAAAGGGATACAGATAGGACAAGAAGAAATCAAAATATCTCTGTTTGCTGATGACATGATCCTATATCTAGAAGACCCAAAAAACTTCACCAGAAGACTTCTGGAGCTGATAAACAAATGTAATAAACTAGAAGGATATGAGATCAAAATACAGAAATCAATACCTTTCTCATACTCGAACAGTGAATCTGCTGAAAAAGGAATTTGGAAAACTATCCCATTTAAAAAAAATTGTTTACTTGTTCATATGAAATTACTAAATTTTGTGGTATTTAGGTGTTCTAGCAAATTACCTGTTAAATCTCAAATCCAAAACAAAGCACCCAAATCTCACAAAGTAAACCCCAGGCACATGATCTCATTAATAAAGTCTTCCAAACATTTCAGGATGAAATAATACCAATCCTCAACAAACTCTACCAAGAAATTATAAAGGAGGGAACATTTCACAACTTATCCTTAAAGATCAGCATTATTCTTATTTTGTGTTACTAGTTAGTAACACAAAAATGCAGTAACCTCATTTACATAGGCCGAAACATTAATAGTAAACCTTTAACAAATAAAAATATCAACAGAATATAAAGAACAATGCATCCTGACCACATTGGATTCCTCCCAGAAATGTAGTGTTAGTTTAGACAACCAATCAAAAGTATCTGCACATTAATAGTTGCAGAAAAATGTACAAGAAAAATTCAACATTTATTCTTGATAAAATCTCCGTAGCAAACTAGGAAGAGAAGGGAACATCTTCAACCTGGTGAAGAACATTTGCAGTACACCTTGACCAAACATAATACCTGCTGGTGGAAGACCACCACCAGCTTAGTTTTTCCTCTAAGCTTGGAAGCCAGGAAGGAATGTATGCTTTTATTACTTCTCAACATTTACAGTGGAAAGTCTATCCAAAGAAGTAAGGCAAGAAAAAGACTCAAAAAGGCAGACAGATTGGAAAGGAAAGGGCAAAAACTGTCTAAACACATATTTCAAAGAATCAAAAAACAATCCACATACTCCAAGGAGAAATGGATAAGCTTTGGAATACTTACACAGTGGATGTTGTGTTGCAGGTTTGTTAAGAAGATCAATGGAATGTTTTAATTCTTTAAATATCACCTAGAGTAAATTGTGAAGATAAATTGTGAAGTAGAAAAATGTGGTTGTAGAACAATACTTCTTCTATGGTGGATTGCTAGATGAATTCAACAGGAAGTAACTCCTTTGCATTAAACACTAGGGTAGGCCCTGGATATGACCTGGATATTGTCT
>JAJEJO010000905.1:279985-301966 GCA_020662805.1 Glaucomys volans
GCAAGAATGGAGGAAGGATAGATAGCATAGAGGGAAGGGAGGGGTGGGGTTGGGGGGGGGTAATAATAACAGAATGTGTGACAGACATCATTGCCCTGTGTACCTGTATGAATGCACAGATGGTGTGACTCTACTTTGTGTACAACCAGAGAAACAATAGCTGTACTCCATTTGTGTTCAATGAATCAAAATTAAATAAAAAGAAATCATGCCTTTGAGAGACTTACAGGCTATGTTGGAAAGAACTTATGAGCAATGCAGAGAAATGAAATACATAACAAGAAATGTATGTACATAACATATATGAGCAATGCAGAGAAATGAAATACATAACAAGAATTTTTGTTTATATGCATGAAGAAACAAAATCCAATGATAGAGATTTACTCATGATGGTTGAGAGAGTTGCTTCTCTCAGAGGTATCTGGTACTTGAGGAACACTCATTATAGAACTATTTTTATAATAGACGAATACAAATTATTATTTTTTTCTACCTCACCTTATTTCCCTCATATCTTGGAAACTCTATACTACTCATCTTGGAAACTACTATACTTCCCTATCAGACTAACTTCACCTGGTTATTATACAAATCTTTTTTCCCTTCGAATAATTCCCACTATTTTCATCAACATTTATTTAGCACCTACTATTCTATTATTTCATTTGACTAAAGCCCCTTTATTTATATGTAATTTTATTAGATTTTTTCTTTTTTCTGATCACAGAAGTGGGATATTTTCATCATAAAAATATTTAATGCTACAGAAATAAAGAAAAAGAGCTTCCTGGGACGCCCTTACACCTAAGGTTTTGACAAAGTAAGAAGTAATGTAAAAGAAATGAGAGAAGAGAAAACAGTGACACTATGCTTTGTAGGTAGAAACCAAGAAGATTTAGTGGACAGGCACCAGAAAAGACTTCAGAAGATAGATGTCAAATGGATTTTTTCAATTAAAATGTTGTACTCTGTATAGTGACATTGCTCCTGTGATCTCAAAATCTTGAGCAAAGTTACACAAGTTTAAGTGTTATTAATGCGATTGAATTTCCGGTGTAGGCTGGGGAAGTTTCTTTTTGTGTCAAAGTTGGGGTAACAATGCAAAAGAGGTGGCTTGAGCATATAAGAGAGGTGGAATCACAACATCCATGTAAATCATGGGTACTGTCCCTTGGATTATTTATGAGTGGCCTTCACTATCTAGTCCCTTTACTTGTGCCTTGGATATATTGCTACAAAACATCCTCTCCAAGTAATTGTCTAATATATCCTTGAACGCTGAAACCTATGGCAGATTTTTTTTTTGTTATTCTTTATGTGGTTTTGTTATTTTTCATTTTTTCCATAAAAAGGCATTCTACCTAAATTTGATTTATAGCAGTCCATGGCCATTTCTTTCATCAATAATTTTTTTAATTGCAATCAGTGGAGAACATTCTAGGACATATGTATCAGTTAGTGATCTTATTTTTGTAGAGGCTGAAATTAAGAATAAAATGTTTGCATACATGGTTGGTTCTGTATTCAAGATTCCTCTTACAAGGTACTATATAAACTTTCAATAAGAATATAGTCTGTCTTTTGTCAGAGAAACTATAATAACCATAATGAAAGCATAATGTAGTTAATGGAACACAAATGAAATGAAATAAATGATGCATGTTTATAGTTTCTTATGTAGCCCAGTAAAGTATTTAGGTCTGGATTAGAGAGGTACATTTGATGACTGTCCTATTGGGCTTCCAGCTTGTGGACCTGTTCATCCACCTTTAGGAACTCCTACTGTAGATTTTATGGAGAAATTAGTACCATAAAAGTTAATCCAGCTGGCTGAAGAAAAAGATTAGAAGAATAAGTATTATTAGCAGGTTGAAAAAAGGTTCAATGATTATGTTGAAGTGAAACAGAGCTCAGGGGAAGGTATGAAGTATGATTCAATAGAAATTAATGTTTTTTGGGGGGTGGGTGTTACCAGGAATAAAACTCAGGGGCACTTGACCACTGAGCCACATCCTCAGCCCTGTTTTGTATTTTATTTAGAGACAGGGTCTCACTGAGTTGCTTAGCACCTTGCCATTTCTGGGGCTGGCTTTGAGCTTGCGATCCTCCCAAACTGCTGGGATTATAGGTGTGCACCACCATGCCTGGCTAAATTAATGGTTTTGAATCAGATTTAGAGTATAGATGGTAATCAGATGTCTTGTCAGAAGTAATAGTGAAACACCATAGAAGTTGTTTGCATTTCTGGGACGGATAATCATCCACAGTTCCCTATGGGAAGAAAGGATATAGAAATATCAACTGTAGTAATTGTTTTACAAGAATAAATTGCTGATGAATTTTATTAATGATTCATACTAAATTTATAGATGTTGGAAAGAATACTTAAAAGTAAAACAATCTAGTACTTACTGATGAAAACATTCCAATTTTTTAGTAAATCTCCATAATTTTGCACATTAGGATCCCTCCAACTAAAGTAGTCTTTTACAAATTATCTGGGTAGACTTTTAATCATGCTAGCCTAGTATCATATTCTCAATAAATCATTTCAGAACTCTGCACAAAATTCCTTTTTGTTTTACAAACTTCTGTTTTCATATGTATTATTTAATATTTTATTATACACATCATTACTTTTGTTGATTGGTCCCAACATATCCTTGTAAATGATGTGATTCCAGAGGGTAAAAAATATTTTATCATATTTTTAGAAATAATTTTGGATATAGTTCTTATTAAATATTTTTCCAACTAACTTAAAATGTGAGTTTTATAACACTTATCAAAACACACAGTGATGTTATTTCCAATTAGTAAGGGAGGTGGCATGCAATGATTTTTTCAAGTTTAAAGATCTGGTTTTAAATCTTGACTCTGCCATTATCTGCTAGTACTGAACTCTAGCAATCTTAATATTTTGAAGTGCTAATTTCTTAATATGTAAAATAGGGGTAACGTATTCTTCAGCCCTGCATACCTTGCATAGAGTTTATAATAGGATAGGATAGGATTTAACAAACTTGTATACTCAGTGTTTACACAAACAAAGTCATTCCCCTAAACATATAATTAGAAATCACTGACAAAATTATCTTCAATTTAGTACATCACTTTTTAAAATTAAATGGAAGATTTGTATGGAAAAGCAAAATGAGAGCAGTAAAAGTTTGTTTCTTCTATTGAATTTCACTACCTTTTTGTACCAAAATTTCCCCACTTTTCTTATAATATGGCTTTTATTTTGTAGGTTATAAAACAAGGATAACAATACAAATCAGACTATTGCAGTTTGAAGACCTGGTTATACATGGCTAGTTGATAACTTTCATGTAGTTGTTTATACCTGGGTTAAAGACTGTTGAGCAACTCTTTAGTTCTGTATAAATAACACTTCTTATTCTCTCTTGAAAAAATAACCAACTTAAATAAAATAATTAGCATTCTATTCTTTTTGTATCTTCAACATTTGCCCTCTCCAGCATTTGAACCCTTTTTTTTCTATTTTGATGCTTTCTGTATCACTGATGGAAAAAAATTTAAAGATCAAATAGCTGATTTAATGGGAGTTTGCTTCTGGGACATCCACTGTTAATGTGTTCAGATGGCATAAAGTGTTATTGCTCTATACCTAAATCTAGTTTGTTGGAAATAAATTTTGTTTTTTGTCTCTGCTCAGTATTTCTGTTTGGCCAATATTATAGGATCTAATCAGATTTTCTGTCATTCATTTTGCTGTGATGGAGCATTTTCCTAGGTGTTTTTGACTTTAACTTCTCACAGCATTTTCATCTTTAATTTTTGTTCCATGTATCTGAGAAAAACTCCAGGGTTGAACAGTTAGCATGATTTCTAAACTTTTTTCTTATTCCTTTAATAACATTTTATCCTAATGCTTCTGAGATTCTCTTGGATATATATGGTATTTTCCAATGCATCCTGAAAGTCTTATTTTGATTCACTTTGCAGTCCCCCTGCCCAATTGCTTTCTTTTTGACTTTGCCATTGACTGAAATGTACCATCCATCCAGCCCAAATTTCCACATGTGTGCCTTTTATTTAAGCAGACTGGTTTTCCTCCCTATTGCCTCCTCTACTCTCCCTTCAGAGTTGCTCTAGGGACCTGAATATTTTCTTGCTCATGAATAAAAAGTCAAACAGGCCTTGTGTTTTATTTACTTACCATTATAGAATATAAATTGTGATTAGCAATCACTGCTAATCATGTAAATAGTGTCATTTCTTTTATATCCCATTCATAAAATAAGGAAGACCTAAATTTATTTACTGTTAACATTCTCTCCTATCATGGTTCTGGCCAGCTTTATGCTGGCCACCTGTGCTGGGAGGAAGGCGAGTCCATAGGCCTTTTTCTGAGTCTCCCCTAATTGGCTTTCGTTCTTTCTGCCCTGGGCCTCTCAGAATCATAGAAGAGATAAATGTGAAGTGTGACTGGATTGACTTACATGTAACCTAGGTTAAACTTCTGGGTTCAGTGGATTCAGTCTTCTCTCTCTCTCTTGAATTTTCTTTGTTTTAACTTAGGGCAGTGTGGTAGATAAGAATGTTCTCAAACATTTCTGACTGTGTACTCCTGGGTGCATGGTGCAGTTCAATTCCTTGGCTTTCTGTGGTTGAATGAAGCCATGTGACCAGATTTGACTAATGAGTTGTAAGCAAAGTGACCAGTGCCACTGGTGGGCTGAGCTAGTAAGAATCTCCAAAGATCTTTCTTTTCCTTTTGTCTCTGCAGTCAACCACTTTAGAGAAGACAGCTGTTTCTTTAGCACGACTCACTGAAACTCCGGTGAAAAGAGCCAGCCTCTGCCCTGGCTGACCACAGAGCCATGTTGAAAGTTAACATTTGAAGTATTAAGTTATTAAAACTAAAAGGTTGTTTGTTATCACAGCATAATGTGACCTATAGAAACAGAAAGGTATGTATATTTCTCAGAAACTGCAGCTACATTTTCTATGACCTAGGGGTATGTTTTCTTCTGGCTAGATACATAGCATTTCTCCCCTGAAAAACCTATTCTTCTGTTGTAATTACTCTGTTCATGTATACATCCTTTTTGGATGTGAATTTAACCATCTCTTAGCTACCTTTTTCTTCAAAATCGCGTTCCCTCATCTTTGGGAAATATTTATGGAATCTTGCCTTTCCTAGGGAAGATTTATCCAGCAACTCTTTCTGCTCTGCTAATTCAGGATTATAGTCATTCATTTAAATTTGATTTGTAAATGGCTCAAAAAATACTGAATCAAATAAACTATAATAATCCTCTAGAACTCCCAACAAGAATGGTTTTGTAACAGACATTCTAAAATGCGTATCAGACATTAACTGTTATATCCCTCTCAGGCTTTCATTGTATATGCTTTTAAAGATTTTGAGGTGTTCTTAAAGCTTCTTCAGTGTTTGAGATGAGGAAATGGTGGTAGGATTTATAAAACAACAACCACCACCAACACACAACCTTTTGTATCATATAAATTTTATGGGATAGTGACTCATAATTGGGTTTGAGAGTTTCCTTTTTGAATTTCTGCATAGATTATCTAACACTTTGATTAAAAATATGAAGTATTGTCCACTATTTGGTTCTTCGTTTTTAGGTCTCAACTGAAATGAATGTAAAAATGTCTCATTTTAACCGTTGTTCTAGGATCACTGTTGCAGGTTATGTTTCAGAGGATTACTGGAACATGGTATGTGCTGGGTGCTATGGTGCACACATATAATTCCAGCAACTTAAAAGACTGAGGAAGGAGGAGCGAACGATGGAACAGCCTGCACAATTTAGGGAAATCCTGTCTCAAAATAAAAGGGTTGGGGATATAGCTCAGTGGTAATTCATCCCTGGGTTCCATCTCCAGTACTGTGCGCAGCACTCGCGCGCGCGCGCGCGCGCACGTATGTGCCATTGGATATTTTTAAAGCCATTTATAAAATAAATTAAAAATATACTTGCCTACAAGTACAGAGTCATGGCCTCCCTAAAGGAATCACCAAATGATTTATAGGAAGTTCTGACAAATTGTTAGTTTTCGCTAAAATCAATATGCAATACATAGATGGTGTAGATGGTGTAAATTGACTCACTGCTTATTAAAGCCATTTGGTGTTGCACTAAGTGTTACTAAGTGGAATTTACTGAACATACTTGAGAAAAAATGTATTTATTCTTGCCATTTTCAGAGAACTTATGCTAAAACAGTTGCAGTCACTGCACATTTACTCCAAAAGATTGCTCTGGCTTAATCAGTTAGTGAATCCGTCTTTCAGACTGGTTATCAGTAATATAAAACAATCTGGAGTTTGTGGAAGAAAAGACAGTGAAAGTCTGAAAGCATAATGCATGTTATATATTCATAATTTTAGCCTGTGTTCACTATAACATTTTAAACTTAACGAAACCATGAAAGGAGATGCTTTATTATGTAAAAGTCCTACGTCGGAACTTTAAGTCATTTGAGTTTGTAAGCCATTACAGTGTATAAATACCCTTGAAATTTTGCAAATATTATTTTATCTATTGTTGTTATTGTTTTCTATTTCCTGATTCAGTTGTTCATGAAAAGTCTAGTAATATTTTGAGGGTCTAAGCCAAGTTCATGAAAGAAATTAAAAATTTTCATATTAATATTTTTTTAACCAACCCTTTGTCTTTTGGTATGCTCTAACACTTGATGAATTTGAGCAGTAGAAGTGGTGGAGTAGATTAAGAAAGGAACATTTTCAAACTCTGGTCCAGGCTGCAGTGGTTGATAATTATTATCTTCCAAAGAATGCTGGCTATTTAAGCTCTGCATTTCTTAGCATCAAATGTTTCTTTGTAATAGTTGCAGTGTTGACAGATGATATCAGGTCAGAACTGGACACTGCCACCTTCTGGTGGCCATGTGAAATTTCACCACTTAAATCCACAGCCTAAACTTCTGGACATCTATCACCTGAAGAGAGGTTAAATGGACTTGAAACAGGAAGAGGAAAAAAAAAAAAAAAAAAGGTTTTTAAAAGTTGTATGTGCCACACAACTCCTGGTGATAAATATGAGAGTATATTATCCAATCAGGGATAATAATGGGAAAGAGTGAGGAAGAATGAACTGTGATACCGGATGAGCACATCTACTGGTCCTGAAATATTTTCCACACCTCTGACAACTTCTTTCAAAGTCTTCTCTGTCTCAGGCCAGAATACCCAATATTTGTTTTCTACCACATAGAAAAAATTCTGTACACTACACATTAGACCTCAATTACCTCTATACACTTCCATAGTCTTTATATTATTTATTTAAATTAATCTTTTATCTCAGATTAGGTCATACATTTCTTTAAGGAAGGACATTGTAGATTTATTTTGCATGCCTGAGTCCTAGAACACTTAAGAGTATTCAGTCTTGGCTTAATGAAATTTTATCAATAAGATGGTGGCATTTAAGAGATTCTTCCAAAGCGTAAAGGAACAGGAGGAAAACAAGATTTTTTTCAGTTTCCGTGTCTTCTGTATCATTGAAAAGCCTCAAAATGCACATGTTAAATGTGATGTTTAAATAAAATGGTGATACTATGATGAAATACTAAGAATACTTTTAGACTGTAATAAATTAAAATACCTCATAATATAGATATCTCCTTAGAAACATAAGAAATAGGGCTGGCTTGCTTAGCATGAGCAAAGCCCTTGGTTCAATTTTCAGTACCTCAATAAATTAAACAAAACAAAGACAAAACAGAAAAATCCAAAATATAAGAAATAAGAAGGAAGTTGCTTATCAATAAAGTATATTGAGAAACAAAGTAAACATAGTGGAAAAGTGACTCTGTTATGAATATTTGAAATTGTGTGGATGGGAAGTATATGTAAGTGAATGCCAGACAACATTTTCTTAAAGAAATAGTAACAAGATGCTCTGCAAGTCCTGAAGAGCTTATATAAATTGGAAATTTAATGCCATTTAATAAAAAAGGACCAGTAAAAAGATCTCAGCCACAATGTCTGAAAGATATGAAATATCAAACATTTATCTTCAGCTCTTCTTAATTGAATTTTCTCATCTAAAACAGAGCACATAAAATTGGTTTGTGTGATTTTATTTTCTTCCAATGATGGAGGATACCTGGCACCCTGCAAGATGCAGAGGAGAAGAGTTCACTGACCATATTCAGTGCAGTGCAACGCAAGCCATTGGTGCTTTAATTGAGTACAAATTCCTGCTGAGGTAAGGTCTCTGTGTCATCAGAAGATGCTCAGTTAATATTTTTGCAGCAGAGAGCTGCAAATCATTGAATATTCTTTTGAAAATCTGCCATCTGTGAATGAATCTTAGTATATTTTGTACTGTAAAGAATATCTAGATCAGATTTAGCTGTTTTAATAATAATTGAAGTTCAATAAAAGCAATGTAGTTTTCCATTTGATCCTTAACGAATCTTACCATTTGACCTTAATACAGATTTTTTATTTTTTTATGAATATTTATTGAATAAAATATGAAAACTAAGTATTATTACTAGCTGGGGTTCCCAACTTTGCCACAACTTCAACAAATACTTCTGCAAATGAGACTCAAAATACCATCTCCATAGGAGCACTGCTGTCAGATGCAAGGAACCATCGGAGACCATCTCTCAACTGTTATGTGTAGTAGGTAGAGTATGAGGACAAGCTCTGAATTCTGCCTCACAACTCCATGGTTGTGACACCGTGTACACGTTTTGTAAATTCTCCCAGGCTTGGGTTCTTCATAATAGAATGAATGTACAGCTCTCAGAATTGTTAACAGGCCTTCTCAGCTCATTTACTCAAAAAATATGAGGCATTTACCACATGTGAGAAACTGCTGCAGGATCTGCAGAGACCATCCTGAGGGAGCCCTGCCCTCACCTAGCACATACAGACAAGAAAAGAAAGGTGTGCTCTTTCCAGAGGCTCTGTGATAAACCACTACAAACAGGGCAGGTCAGAGTGGCAGAAATGAAAATTTTCTTATTAGTAAGGAAAGAATAGTAATTGCTAATTATTTAAAGAAGAGTGCTTTTATTTTTCTAGGTTGTTTTGTTTTAATAGGGAGAGAGTTGGTTTAGGTGTATTTTCTCAGCATTCTAAGTTGTTTGATCCTGCTGCTGCTACAGTTAGGGTTGTTTTGGTAATAGCTTAGTGTGGACATGTACCTTGGGATAAATCTGCTTTTCTTTGGCTGAATCTAAATGTAACCACCCAATAAATGAAAATATGTTTAAAATGTTTAATATGTTTAAAATTTACACAACTCCTGAAGCAATTAAACATTTATAGCCAACATATGAACCTTGTACTAAACCTTACACACTGAACAAAGATTAACTCAAGCTGGATGACTGACTTAAATATAAAACATAAAACTGTTGGTTTTAATCTGTTCTTTTGTTTCTAAGACCAAAAGACTCAACATGAACAATTTTAGAGGAAGAAAAGTTTATTTGGGGCTCACGGATTCAGAGGTCTCAGTCCATAGATAGCCCAATTTATTGCTCTGGGCCTTAGGCAAGGAAGAACATCATGGCAGAAAGACATGGAGGAGGAAAGCAGCTCATGACATGGAACCAGGAAGCAGAGACAGTGGAGACCAGGGACAAAATGGATACCCCAAAGCCTTTAATGACCCACCTCCTCCAGCCACACCCTACCTGCCTGCAGTTACCACCCAGTTAATCCCTATCAGCAAATTAATGTACTGATTAGGCTCGTGTTCTTATAATCCAATAATTTCACCTCTGAATTTTTTTTGCATTATCTCTTACATGAGCTTTTGGGGGGACACCTTATGTCTAAACCATACCACTATTTAAGTTTTAGAGAAAAACATAGGAGATAATGTTCAGAATTAGTGCTATGCAAATATTCTTTTAGACTTGACACTATAAGTTTAATGCACAAAATCAAGAAAAATTGATAAATTGGACCTTATAAAAATTAAAATCTGCAACATCCCAGAGGAAGGGAATGAAAAAGCAACCTACTAAATTTGCAAGAATATATTTACAAGTTGTGTATCTGATGAAAAACTAATATCCAAAATAAATAAGCCTCAAAACTATATAGTAAAAAACCAAATAATTCTCTTGGAAAAAGGGTGAAAGACATGAATGCACATTCTACCAGAGTCTATATACATGGCAAAAAAGAGTTGTGAAAAGATATTCAGTATTATTAGCCATTAGGGAAATGCAAATTAAAAACACAATGAGATGTTGGTACCCAACTACCAGAACGTGTAAATTAACGTAACATGTTGGCAAGGAGACAGAGGAACTGGATCATTCATGCATTGCTGGTGGGTATGTTAAATGGTACAGCCACCTGGAGAACAGTTTGACAGTTTCTTATAAAACTAATACATGTCATTAATACATGACCCAGATGTTGCATTCCTGGGCATTTTTCATGGAGAAATAAACCACATATTTACATAAATACAAAAATGGTATCGATAGGCGATTTATCCATGATAGTTGAACCTGAAATACAATCAGATGTTCTAAGCAGGTGACAGATTCAAAAGCTTGTGGTATCTATTCCATAGAATACAACTCTTCAATAAAAAGGAATGACCTATTGTTATTTACAACAATTTATAACTCTTCAGGGCACATGAATATAACTGATTTCATTTATGTAATATTTTTGAAATGACAAAAATTATAGATATGGAAAACAGATTAGTGTTTACCAAGGTTTGGGAGTTTAGGGGGTGGGTAGAATAATAAAAGGGCAACACACACATTCCACGTGGTGGAATTTTGCATTTGGATTGTGGTGGGGGTTACAAGAACCTAGTCACTGTATAAAATTGTGGAATTAAATGCACATACACTCACAGTACAAGCAGTACTGAGGAATGTGATGAGTGGCTTACTTCAATATCATATCCTGGTCACTACCAGGATATTGTAATACAATTTTGTAGCAGAGTACCCTGGAGGAAATCTGGGTAAAGGTACACAGTTGTTCAGGAGAGATTTGAGGGGTGGATTTCAGAGAGTACACTTATATCCTAATATTGTATACTATAAAACTGGTCAGGGATTTCTTACCACCTTGTGATCGGAGCAGAGTTAGTGTGGGAGAGATAAGTATTGGGAAAATTTTACCTTCTTTCCTTAGAGTTTGGAAAGAGGAGGGCCTGTTATCTGATCTTTGTATGAAAAAGTCAAAGATGGACTGAAGCTGCCTGAGGTAGGAGAGAAAAAAAAATTCAAGAAGCTTTCTTGTAAATAGGTTGCACTTCTTCCATTGATGATATTAAGGAGATTCTCATCTGGTGGATAATAAAGGTCACAGATATCTACTGCTAGTAGATAGTGGGCACCAGGGTGATAGGACACCATTATAAAAATCTCCATACAGTGGATCATGGAGATGGAAGTAGGGTCTTGGGGACCTCCAACAGCCAACTGTGGTAGCATGGTTCATAGCAGTGAGATTGCAGTTCTTCAGAAAATTCTGGGTAGGTTATGAAGGAAAATGGCCCTCAGAGTTCTCTCTGAAAGGACTGACACTTGGGGCATCTGCTGTGTCATTATCAAAGGTGACCTTTGCAACCTTTAACTTTTTACTCACTTGTCTAGGCATGAGCTAGGGAAGAAGAAGCAGCTTCAAACTGAATGACACAATGAAGTTTAGGACATGAAAAGTAAACTTGTTATTAATAACTTAAAGGGTAAGGCATTTTTGAAATTGTCCTATTATTTTCCAAGGGTTGGAAGGAGAAGTAGAGTAGAGGTGGTTTGAGAGGTAATGAAGAAAACGATTATTTTTTTCTGCCTTGCATTCCCCTGAACCTAGCCATTTGATAAACTGATATGTAGATGGATGCATATATAGATACACATTTTGCTAATTATCTTTTTCATAATATTAAAGAAAGGCTGAAAATATAAATAATAAAATATTAATGATGTTTATATCTGGGTGATGTTATAACTTTTTTGTATCCAATTCTTTAAGCTTGTGTATATTTTCTAAATTTTCTACAATAAGAACATTTCATTTTTATAATTAAGAAATTATTTCAAAATAATGTTGAAAGCATTCTGAGCATCAGTAACAGAAGCATAAAACTATGACTCTACATCTAGCATTTTATAAGTATTTGGATGTTTTGCTGATCTGCCAAACTTTCAGAATTTAGATTATCCATATTTGGGAATATTACCAAATTATATAAGGAAATAAATTTTTTCCAACAGTAAAGGAAGATTGAGGTAATTATTAATGTTTTTTCACTCCTATAAATCTTTCTTATTTTTCCAAATGATAACTTTTTCATTGACTTTGTATATGCCAGTTCTATTCTAAGTATAGTCAACCCTCTGTATCCATTGTTTCTATACCCATGGATGCATTTATATTGCATTACATATTATAGGTAATTTAGGAATGATTTAAAGTATGTGGGATAATGTGCATAGGTTATATGCAAATAATACATCGTTTTCTTTAAGGGATTTGAGAATCAGCGAATTTTGATATCCATGGGGAGAGTGGATTATGGGACCAATCCAGATTCCAGAGGCCAGCTGAATTGGTATTATAAAGGTGTATAAGAGTCCCTTTCCTCAAGCAGCTGAATGTGACAGAAGAGAAAATAGAGAATGACAAATCTGTGTGACCAGTACTGCAATAGGGACATCACTGAAGCCAGAGGAGGCTGTGTAACATGGTGGTGATAATTTGAGCTGAAACTTGAAAATGAGCATGCTAGACTGAGAAGCCAAGGAGTGGGAATTCCAGGCAGTGGAAATACACCTGGGGGATGCTGATGACTGAAGAGAATGTAATATGTTCAGATTTATACAGAGTGTGAGGGAACTGAGTGGGGGAATGGGGATGGCAGAGTGGTTTACCAAATTTGAGGCTAAATGGTTGGCAGGTAGTAGGAGTATAAATGAGATCTGGAGAGCCAGAAAGCCTGGTGGAAAGATCAAAGACAGTAAAAGTGTTTTAGGTTAGAAAATACATGATCCTAAACAAAGGCAATGGTAATGGAAAGGAGAGCATTGAAGACACATTAGTATGTTTGGATGTGAGTAATAGGACAATGAAGGAGTCAGGTGACTCCAGTTTTATCTCTTCCTTCACTTTCCCCTCCCTCCAAAAAGGCAAGGCTGTCATTAATATATGTGGTACACTGTGATTATTACTAAAAGATACTCACTCTTGACAGATGAATGTTAAAAAGTGACCATCAGTGGGCAGAAAATTGCGAAGAAATGCAGCTTTTCCAAAGATTTTCCAAACCCGTTAGTCCTGCACCAGGGTACCAACTTGTTGGCAGTGTGGACTGAATTTCAGTCCCCACTTGTCCACACAGAATTTTTTGTGAAGTAAATAGACTGTAGAGCCAGGAGACTACACCCTGAATTACTGTATCAGAGGAAGCCTATCAGTGCAGAAAAAGAGTAACATCAAATAAAAATGTTTTGCTTCTGCTTAACCACAGTGAGCCACATTAGCAATAGGTAGTCTCTATAATGTTTAGAGCCAAGAAGACATTTATGAAATGTTTTATCACCAAGTGGTTCTCTCCCAGCAATTTAAGGAAATATGTTCATAATATTTCATGAGAAAAGTATTTTTTCCTCTATGTATGAAGAGATCAGTTGTTTTTCTATATTATTCACATTGCATTTTAGACCAACATTACTTCTGTAGAAATGAATCTCCATTTTAATAATGGAGAGTATTAAAAAATGTAGTTTTTAGCTTTTCAAAATGCTTTGTTTTGCAGTATACTTTTTTTTAATTTATTTTTTTATTTACTTATTGATTCATTGAACACAAATGGAGTACAGCTATTGTTTCAAGGGTTGTACACAAAGTAGAGTCACACCATCTGTGTGCAGTATACTTTTAAGAACAACAAAAATTTATCTTACAAGATACTGTCAAATTTCTCTTCATATATATTAGCAGGTTGATAAAATCTTCAGGAACTATACAACTAACTCTAAAAGAAGGCAAAATTAACTGGATGCAAATGTGATTATCTAATTTGAGGCATTAAAATGAAACCTTATAGCAGAATTCATACTGTAAGTAAAATTGGCATCACTGATAAATGCTACTAGTGCAATTAAAACATTGATCTGCAATTGGGAATAGGTTGGAGAGGGCAAATATTTTTATTACAGATAACATATTGTTAAGTAGAGTATGTGATCAATCCCCTACATAACAGACAGTCTAGAGTATTTTACATTAATGTTTCTGCTGTAGAGGAAGGATCACATTAGCTGGAGATGGTAACATTATCCTGAATTTCAATTTGAACTCTGTAGTAAAAAAACTTGGAATCATCCACAGAAAACACATGTGCTAGTGTTCATAAAAAAAACTACAACATAATTATAACTAAACATTATTTATTGCTACTAATTTAATCATATTCATCTTTATATCCTGGGATTCTAGCCAGTACCTGGTACTTAGGAGGTGCTTTGAAAATGTTAAAGCAGTCATTAATGGAACATGCATTACAATAATATTATCTCACTGGTTTCTGGGTTGTGCTGTCTTGACCATGGTATTAACAACATAAAGAAACTAGACAGCAAAACATCCCCAGAAGGTTTTGTGTTCTTTGCAGCTCCAGTGGTTTGTGACCCTGAAGATGACCTGCCATATGGAAAACATAAAAGTAAAAATGATAATTAGGATCCAGTCAACAAAACTAACTTGCAAGTGAACAAGAGTGTGTATTTTTAAAGTCATTAATACAAACAACAAAAATAACAACAATATCATGAAATACCTGTCAATATAAAAACATCTATGTGTACATTATGACTAAAATTGAGTAAGAAAACTTAAAGATCTATCTCAGGTTTCTATTTATTATTTACAATTGAAATAGTGGAACCATATGAATGTTAGAAATCTTTAGCCTTTCAACTTGTTTTCAGGTTTTTCTTATATATACCAAATTTGTAGTCATTATGCATTTAAGTGCATCTAACATGCTGAATATTCTTCTTTTAAAAAATATTTGAATTTTGTATCTCATTTCCACTTGTTAATTGATGATAGTCTTGGTTCTGTTAGATGAAGTGTTTGTACTACTTTCTTATTGACTCTAAGAGAGAGGCAGTAGAATTTCAGGGTCTGCAATATTGGTACCTGTGATATCTCTTACCATAAACTAATGCATTTCGAAGTGTTCAGTGTTTACAATCATTTAGAGTCATTTTTCATTATCAAATTGTAAAATGACAGTCAATAAATATTAGCTATCCTCCATTTTAGAGTACTCATAAAAATTTTTTTTGATGTTGTCCTAATTGTTGACAATCTTTTTATCCATCAAAACCATCAGTAAACTTCTGTGACTAACACTGGAAAAGAATTAATTACTATGTACATTTAAAAAAACCCTGAAAATTATTAAAATTAGAGACAATGCCCTGGCAATTAATTAGCATAGATTTTGGAATGCTTGAAAAACTTAATTTTTTAATTTTTATAATTTTTCATAATGAATATGGAAATTTCAAACAAATGCAAATATATATTTTTAAAAAGCCCACAACTCTTCAGATTATAGTGTCCTTGTTGCTTTCCCCCGCTAATCTTGTTTTTATTTTTTGTTTGAATTATTTGAAATGAGCACAAGCCTGCATAGTAACCATGTTGACATTTTTCTTTGCTAATTTTTCAAGTGGTATTTCCTACTTATTTTAATTATATGAACTAAAAGTTACTTTTAGAAAAATATTGAGAATAAATACCTTATATTAAGTATCTTTACACTATTTTTTAAAAAATTGTTACCTTTTATTGAACCATAAGTATATATTTTAAAATTCATTTTATTGCTGAGATATCAAGTACAAATGGATGGTAACAAGTCAGTTTACACAAATATTTAAAATTGGTTTTGTGGTAATTTACAGTAATTACTAGCAACTAAAATATGTTTAATTATTATAATCATATATTTTGTACACTTTGTTCTAGTTAGAAAAGCCATCTGTCTGATGAGTTTTTAATCTGTTGCTTGTGGTAACAGTCACTAGATTATGGTTCAACACTGACTGCTCTTTAACAATGAAAAAAGATTTTTAAAAAACTAAACCTTAAGGAATATTTAAACTGTGAAGTTCACAATAAAACTGTTGGAGTGCAATGCTTTTCTTGAAAAATTGAAATGTACACTTTTCCATTTTTAGATTGTATTAGATACTCAGAATATTTATATAGCAAATGAAATGGGATTTGTATACACACACACACACACACACACACACACAGTCTTACTTTTCATTTCTACAGAAAATAAATTGATTTATTTTCCAATTGTAGCACCCACTGATAAGATTCAAAGTTTTAGTTTGAACATATGGGTTTTTTTTTTAAGTTGCATATGTGTTGGTAAAGGCTAAAGAAAATTAAGTTTAGTTTTATCATCTTTTTAATTTTGAGTTTTTAGATATTTTCTTGAACTGGACACATATTGGACTGAAAGGATTAATAACAGAATAAATAACCAGCAGCTTGATATACAGAGTACACTTAGAGGTTAAAGCACTGTAAGAAAATTGCATGTAGAGTTTTGTTTTAGTTATCAATGAATATTGGGTTAAATTGTGTTTTTGTTTCCATCTTACAAAATACAATGGAAAAACTTATTCATTTCATAGGAATTTCATTTATAATGGCCTTTGCTGGGTTTCACATTTCTCTAGCAGAGTGAGACATGGCTATATATTGGTTTTTAAAGATGTAATTAGAATTTCAGTTGGCTTATATGTAATGATGTATGCAAGTAGATTGATTGTGGAAGAACATCTGTTATGAAGCTGAGATACAGAAGGAGAATACCAGACCTGGACTCAGGAACCCTGGTTTAGATTTCAGCTCTGCCTCTTTTTTTTACTTTTTGTCAGAAGGGCTTCACCTCATTGAAACTCTGGGAACATACAATGATTCCTTTGGCTATAATTACAATTCCTGTCTATATGAAAACTAAATGAGAGAATATATGTTAAAATTCTTTAAAATTATAAAGTGCAATTATATTTGTATCATTTTTCTTATGTACCTAGTACTATGCTGAGTGCCTTATCTCCTTTAATTCTCAAAACAGCAATATCCAGTAGGCATTATTAGTAACCTTAAAAATTGAATGAAAAAATTGGCATTGCCCAGGAAGTGGTGAAGCCAAGACACAGCCTTTTTGAAAGCCCTGCCTTTAGCTAGTATGCTTTAGCATGGGATTTTGCTTTTTATTTTTATATTTTTTCATGCCAAGATGGCCTAGAAATGAAGCTAACCATGTTAATTATGAAATATTTTAATGGCGATGTAGTTCTTTTCAGTTGTATTAGATGTATTGCTCCTACGGCAACTACTTCTGTTTTCCAAATTAAAAGGAGAAATTTTAATAAAAAATCCTTTGTAAAATACATATCGATTTTTTTCTAAATTTTTGTGAAGGTTAGATGTATAGTGTTGTGAAGTTATTATTTCACTACTTTAGGCATTAATTATGTCTTCCCTATCTCATAGGGTTATTTTGCATGTATTTTAATTAACGTGTTTTAAGTATGCAATGTGCAAACAACAGTTCCTAGTACACAATAAGTTTATGTGGCATATCAAATGCAGAAATTGCACCAATTTCTTATATTTCATTGTATCCATACCCCTTTGCAATGGCTCTTTGCAAGCCTTCCCATCAAGAGGTGGGATTTATTTCCCACCCCTTGAGACTTGTTTTGTTCCATAGAGTGCCATTTTCTAACCTAAGCCTCAAAAGGCCTGGCATGTTCTATTCTTTCTTTTGGATTCCTGCTGCCACCATCAAAATATTTCTGAGCCATCCTAGAGGAAAATGAGACATCCTGTAGAGTAGAGCCTAGTTATATACCAGTCTAGTCCGTTGTCAACCCACCAGATGTATGAGTGAGCCCAGCTGAGATGAGCTGAGCTGAACCCAGATAGGTGGGGTTTCTCAGTTGACTGAAAGAGCCTGTTTATAAGGGGAAAAAAAAGCAAACCTTTGTTTTAAACTATTGTACTGTGGGTTGATTAGTGGCATAGCCAATAACTGATACCATGTGCAAAAAAACCACAACCAAAAAAACCACTTCCCCCAAAAAGAAAAATGATAGGCATTATTAGGATTCCCATATATGTAATAAATTTCCTGATAGTGGTTACTTAATTCAGAGTGTATATTGCACATTATATGCCTTACATTACCTTTCATGTAGGGTGAATTTTTAAAGATTTTCAATAAATCTATCCCCAAATCAAAACCATAAAAGAAATGAAAAGATGGGGGCGGGAGGTGGGTAAGAAGAGTAAGTAGAAAAAATGATTAGAGGAATTCTTGTTATATAAAAATATTTTTAAAAGAAATACATGTGGTTTAAGATAATGGGTAGGTTATCAGTAATAGCTAATTCATTCAATCAGCTAAATTGGGAGATGGGGCCCTTCCCAGAGAGATGGGATATATTCTGAGTTTGTCTTATGCTTTAGTTATCAACCTGTATGAGGATGCTTGCAAGCAGAACTGCCCTCCCCTCCTTTCTCTCACTCCCCCCAGAGTGGAAATTTAATGTGCTTCTAAATACATGTGTTTGACAGCCCCAGTGAGGACATTTACCAAAACTTTCAGCATGATCTTGTTGACATATTAAGTGGTGCAGGGAATATATATAAAAATATTTTTCAGTTTTCAGAACACAGACTCTTGTCTCTTTACTGTGTTTAGCCAATTGCAAACACAGTTGGCCACTCTCAGCTTGAGGAAAACCTTCAACACAAAAAGAATAAGGAACAGTGGGCTCACTCTGCTCAAATTTGGCATTGAAAGAGTGCTTTTGAGTTCAGACCAATGATATTTACATTTGAAGATCTATACTTGTCCAATTACTTTCTCTATCCTTGTTATTCACGTTGTGGTGCTTTAGATAAGGGCATGTTCCTTCACTGCAATCTTCTTATTAAATTAACTTTATTTTCAAGAAGCTCTAAAGATGAAAAGCACTCCGGATGTTAAATATCATTTAAATATTATATGAAGTGCTTCTCAAGTGTTACATTTGTAGGTAGCAGGAAAGAGAGGAACAGGTAGGCAGTGTGAACAGAAGGCTGGAGGGTAGCTTAATGACTTCCTTAAAATTTTGGAGGGCTGCTTTGTGTAGGATCTCAAACAGTTATTTTCTGTTTCCCTGAGGGACTTTGCAACAGCAGCATGTGAGGAAATGGCATTAAACAGCAATAAAAGGACCCCAAAATAATAATGGAGTCTTTCAGCATAAATTAAACAAATGTTTATTGAGTGCCTTCTGGGTGAGACCATGTTCTAAGTGCTCAGAATTAAGAAAAAAAAAACCCAGACAAAAACTCCTATAGTCCTTTTTATAAATATCCCTTCTTCCTCGGGGACTCAAGGTTCTAACCCTAAGTCCACTTCTGGCACCTGGGCCTCACTCCTACTATGGAGCCACACAGTAAATAGAGGTGTTTTGTGCACTGCCCACTGTTGCAGAGGAATGTTACTGGCACCATCCAGCTGGTCATCCAAGGTTTCAGCTTGTTCTTCATGGGAAGGGTGTTGAGAGAGATGTTAGGACCTGGGTTGTCTGGAATGTTGCATTGGCTGATTTAAAAACCCTGTGGTCTTAAATTGTACTACAGAGCTGTAGTAACAAAAATGGCACCAAAACAGACATGAAGACTACTGGTACAGAATAGAAGACACAGAGACAAACCCACCTCAATAGTTATCTCATACTAGACAAAGGCGCCATAAACACACATTGGAGAAAAGATAGCCTTTTTAATGAATGCTGCTGGGAAAACAGGAAACCCATCTATATTAGAATGAAATTGAACACCTGTCTCTCACTGTGCATAAAACTCAACTCGAAGTGGATCAAGGATGTAGGTATCAGACCAGAAAAACTACAGAACACCAAAGAAAGAAATTAAAGAAGACCTTTGAAGATGGAAAGACCTCTTGTATTCTTGGATAGGTGGAATTAATATTGTCAAAATGGCCATACTACCCGAAGTGCTATACAGATTCAATGCAATTGTCATCAACATTTCAATGAGATTCTTCATCGATATAGAAAAAGCAGTCATGAGATTCATGTGAAGAAATAAGAGGCCCAGAATAGCCAAAGCAATCTTTAGCAAGGAAAGTGAAGCAGAAGGCATCACAATACCAGACCTCAAATTGTACTACAGAGTTAGAGGAACAAAAACAGCATGGTACTGACATGACTAAGAGACAAACACACACAAATTCAGTTATCTCATACTAGACAAAACTGCCAAAAACACATGTTGGAGAAATGATGGACCTTTTAACAGGTGGTGCTGGGAAAACTGGAAATCCATATGTAGTAGAATAAAATTGAACACCTATCTCTCACCCTGTACAAAGCTCGAAAGTGCATAAAGGGCCCAGGCATTAGACCAGAGACCCTGCACCTACTAGATGAAGATGTAGGAACCAGCATGTCAGTTTATAAACCAACTTCCTCGACGAGACTCCAGAGCTTGAGAAGTAAAATCAAGAATCAATAAATCAATAAATGGGATGTCATCAAACTAAAAATCTTATAAACAGCAAAGGAAACAATCAAAGGCATGAAAAGTGAGCCTACAGAATGGGAGAATATCTTTGCTAACTGCACCTCAGATACAGCATTAATCTTCAGGAGATATAAAAATTCAAAAAACTTACAACAATAACCCAATCAGTAAATTGGCAAAGGAAGTAAATAGACACTTCTTGAAAAAAAGAATATGAACGGTCAAAAATATATGAAAAAGGTTTAACATCTCTAGGAATTAGAGTAATGCAAATTAAAACTACACTGAGATTCCATCTCCAGTCACAGTGGCAACAATCTAGAATACAAGTAACAGTCATTGTTGGCAAGGATGTGGGGAAAAGGGTACACTCATACTTTGCTGGTGGGACTGCAAATTGGTGCAGCCGCTCTGGAAAGTAGTATAGAGATTCCGCAGAAAACTGGGAATGGAACCATCATTTGACCCAGTTATCCTTCTCCTCGGTGTCTACCCCAAATGACTAAAAATCAGCATACTATAGTGGTGCAGTCACACCAATGTTTATAGCAGCTAAATTCACAATAGCTAAGCTATGAAACCAACCTAGGTACTCTTTAACAGATGATTAGATAAATAAAGTATGGTACATATCACAATGAAATATTACTCAGCCATAAAGAAGAATGAAATTCTGGTATTTGCTAGTAAATGGATGGAACTAGAGGCTATCAAGCTAAGTGAAATAAGCCAATCCCAAAAAAACAAAGGCAGAATGTTTTCTCTGATATGCAGATGCTGACTTACAATAGATGTGGGAGCAGAAGGGAGGAGTGGAAGTTCACCAGATTGAATGGGGGAGGAGTAGGGGGAATGAAGTGGGATGGGAATGGGAAAGAGTAGAATAAATCAGACATAACTTTCATATATTCAGACATGAATACACCACCAGTGTAACTCCACATCTTGTACAATCACAAAAATGGGAAGTTATATTCCATGTATGTATAATGTGTCAAAATGCATTCTACTATCATGTATAATTAAAAGAACAAAAGTAAAAAAAAAAAAGGACAAAAATTCAGTCAATAAAAAGTGAGTATACAGAGGTGAAAAAAATGACATTGACTTAAGTACATTAATTTCTAAGAGAAGTAATTTTCCTTTTTTTTTTTTTTTTGGTACTGGCGATTGAACCCAGGGGCACTTCACTACTGAGCCACATCCCCAGCCCTATTTTGTATTTTATTTAGAGCAGGGTCTCACTGAGTTGCTTAGGGCCTCGCTAAGTTGCTGAGGCTGGCTTTGAACTCACGATTCTCCTGCCTCAGCCTCCCAAGTGCTGGGATTACAGGTATGCGCCACCGAGCCCAGCTGTAATTTTCCATTTCTAA
>JAJEJO010000905.1:302066-318197 GCA_020662805.1 Glaucomys volans
ATTACAGGTATGCGCCACCGAGCCCAGCTGTAATTTTCCATTTCTAATTTCAAAAGTTTTCCTTTTGTTTCTAATGACCTAAGTGATTTGGTGGTCAGGATATTACATTCATGGACTCTGAAGAACTGAAAAGAGTGAGGCTGAACCAGCAAGCCTTTCTCTTTTTATGAACTTTTGCTCAAAATGTTCAAATATGTAAAGGTTTCCAAAGTTTGCAGATGCTACTTTCAAAGTTGTCATTATGTAATTTGTTGTTCTATGATCTTCTTCCATTAGCTTTAACCCAGAAAATTTTTAGCATCTCCAGACTCCACAGAAACTATGAACGCTTTTTAAAAAGTGCCACTCAGAGAACACTGTCAAGGAGAAACCTAAGGCAGCTGCTGATCTACCCCCCTGTCCATACTTGGGAAGAGAGAAGTTTTCTGTTAAAAACCACGGGTGGGCTTTATACTGTTAAAAACAATAAATAACAATTATTATCCAAAAGTTATAATTTTCATATAACTTTCTCCAAGTAATATATCATCAGGGAGATACTGTTGGAGATCTTTTATTTTCAAAGTTAGGCACGCATATATTTTTTATTTCCTCATGATAAGTAATAGAGTGAATTGAAGCACCATAATAATAATAGAAATTATATTGTTAATAGTAAATGCCACCTTGTATTGAATGTCCACTTTGTACTATAAAGAAACTATTAATGATTTTCACCATAACCTCAGAAGTCAACATTTTAGTTCCCATTTCATAGATGGGTAAACTAAGCCTCTTGGAAGTTTGGTCAGTTTTTCAAGGTCATTAGTGACAACTCATATTCGAATTCTGCCTAACCTAAAACTCTTTCTCTTATACCTTGCTGTTACATAAATACTGTCTAATTTTTTACAGACAGCAGTTACTTTGCCACTATGAGTGTGGAGTATTTCCTTTGTGAATGTCAATCCTGCTTTTAAGGAGTAAATTCTAGATAGATCTACCATGTCAGGAAAGTAACACAGTAGATAAAAGTCCAGTTAATTTTGCAGTATACATAAATGTTCTCATACTGTTGTTGTTGTTGTTTGTTGTTGGTTTTTCCAACTTACACTTCTTTCCTATTTTATTGTCGTGGATATTGTGATTATAACATCACTGAATGTTTGCACCAATGGTTCTGCATGTTTTGCCTGTTTTCCCATTAGCCATTATTTGATAGGGATGGACTATATGTTTCCAAGTAGCCCCACGGCTGCTCAGACTCCGTGTAATCCAGGAATGAGTCCTTCATGGAGGAAAGGTATGGATTGGGGAAAGATGCTATAGAAGCTTTGGAAAAGTATGTGGCCATGTAGAGGGAAAGCAACCTAGAGAAGCAGCATCCATGATATTTAATTCTGTGGGGTGATTAAGACAGAGTGAGGACATGTCAGGTTTATTTAGTCTTTGCCTGCAAAGGTAGACTGGACTTTAAAATTAGTGGGTTTTGGGCCCAATGTTAACATGCTAAACCCAGAGAAATATTGTAAGGAATAGAACTTGGAAGGATATGCATTCTCGCACACACACACACACACACACACACACACACATGCACACACACACATACCCCTCTCACATACAACACGGGAAAGGAACTATAGTCCAGTAAATTGTGTCTCTTGTTCGTGATCAGCTTGTTCTACAGAGCCATAGGTGCAAATAGCAGTTTGTTGAAAGGGCAGGAAACAGAAGCTAAGAATATATCAGAGATGCTTGTTTACTCTCCATTTTCATGTTTGTGTAAAGAGAAGAAAAAGTGCATGTGTGTGTGTGTGTGTGTGTGTGGTGTTTCTTCCTTGGTTCTGAGATGAATGAGAGTTCAGTTAGGGGACCCTCTGCTCTGCCCCAATATACTATTGGCCCATATTTCACTGCTGCCTTCCACCTACCTATGCACTTACTGATCCTTTTGCATATTTTGCTCATTCAAATTCATGAAATGAGTGTGTTTTTCATCAAAGTTGTTTAAATGAATTGCTCCCTTTTAACTATCAACGGATTGAATTTCAAGTGTTGCTTTTTGAAATTAAATCATTATAGAACTTCAGAAATGAATATTGTAACAATGATGACTTGAAAATATAATGGTGACATTTTCTAGGGCCCACTTTATTCTATGTTCTAAGATATTATCTGTTGTCATTTGTCATGGAAATATAGGGCAAAAACACATATCCATGTACTTTTTTAGAGTGTACCTTAGAGAAGTGGAGGATGACACATGTAAGTGCTCAGAAATAAATACAGTGATAAGGAACTGGTCTGTATAGCTAGTGGTATGGTTAAATATTTCTAAGTTAACTAAGAATGTAACTGCTTTTTGGAAATAAGGCTCTCCAGGATTCTAAACAGTGGTACTTGTCTAAAACTCCACCTTGTTTTGCTCAAGGGCCGTCAACAATAGAATCAAACAGCAAGGAGTGAATCTGACATATATAGCATCACAGAAATGATGAAAGAAAATCTTATCTTGGAATACTTTTAGGTTTGAATAGAAAGAAATATTTTATCATGTCAGTTTCCTAGGAGGTAAAGATCAGCTTCTTTAACCAAGTTTGCTGGCTCTTAAGTTTGATCCTTGCTTATGTCAATAGACTTTGCTAACTCAGCCTATATAGCTCTTTGAGCCTAGCCACAGAAGCCTTCCTTTGTTTTTTTTTGAACCTCATAATCCTTTGTTCTTGAGTGATGTTCTGCTTCCTCTTTCTGGAGGGGTTTACCTATTTTGATAATCCCATCCTTCAGAACTCTACTTAAAAATTCCTTCTTTTAGGAAGTTCCTCTTCCCTCCCATCACAGTAGGATTCCCTTTCTATTCTCTTAGCTTTTAATAAGTATCTTTTATAGGTCACAGCACAACGGACATTGAATATACATTGCATTGTCAGTGTTTACTGCCTTTTTGGCTAGGACATAAGGTAAGGGGGGCAGTGATGACTTCAGACTTGTTTCACCATCCTCTGTCTCTCCATGCTTTATATAATGATGACATGCAGTTGGTGCTTGGTATATACTTACTGGTTGATTGAATGAGCAAACAGATAGATAAATGTGTGAATGCACAGGTAAGTTCCAAGCCAGAACCACAGAAAAAGAAAGCAGCTTAGAACAGGGGGGGAAAGACAGCAAAAAATGGGAACCAAGAGAATAAATATGCAAAGATATGGGAATGATGGGAGGTAATGGTGGAAGATGTTTAATATTTGGAAAATATTTGGAAAAAGATATGATTGTGATTTTGGAAATTTTAAGAAAAAGAGAGGAGAGCAGTGTTTGCTCTTTAAATTTTAATTTAATGAAATATTGTTCCTAATGTTCCCTGGGCATTTGGGGTATGTGGGCAGAGTTTTCAGCAGATGAGTCTAACACTATATCCATCACCTTTCTATTAGGACCCTTAGGAAGTAAAAAACACTTTTCAAAAAATTTCAGGAGACTAACAATATCTAAAGTCTATTCATGGGAAAGAAGGTAGAATTAATATCACAATTAATGGAAAAGAAACTAATAGATGAAAATATAAAAAATCTTTTTGTACCATTAAAAAAGAAGTAACTTGCATGTGGGTTAAGATCTAGATAATAGTTTTCTGGACTAAATCTAGGTTTTCAAGGTTCCTGAAGATTGTACACTTTGGGAGTTTTCTTTAAGAATGCTAATACAATATTAGATATAGGACTTTGGGAAAGATCTGTGAAAATAAGGGCCCTGAAATTTAATTAACAGCATTAAAATTTTGCCTTTGCTCAGCCCTGTTCTTAACGTCTGTGCAAATTTTGGAAAGTACAATTACCTCTTTAAACTTTACTTTCCTCTTATGTAAAATGGAACAAACTGTATATTGCAGTAAAAGACTGGTGGAATTTGAAATTTTATACTTAGAGGGAAAATGCCTTGTAACCAAGTGTGATAGGAGTTGACATGGCTGCTATTTTGATCTTAATTTATTTTATCTTTGTAGTCATACTGATATCACATTTTTTATAAAGTAGAAGAAACAGGTAAATGCCATTTTAATATTTCTCCCAAAGAACTAAGATTTGCTGATCATTATTTTAATTTTTTCTTCACTGACCCTCATTTATTTGTGGTGGTCATGGTCATTCAACTTTGAGCATTTAGCACAGCTGTGCTGAGTCAGGTGTGGACCTAGGCCAACTGACTGGCTAGGGCTAAAACTACTCAACCCCCCTCTGTGTTGCTGAAAGTTTTTTCTTTGGATTCTAATTCCTACTTGTCAGTCAAATGATCATTTTTGTCTTGAGGGAATAGAATTATTTGATAACTCCCTTTCCCTTACTGCTGCTGGCTCTTGTCAGTCTATCAGAAAGCAGAAGAAAAAAAATATTTGTAATAAAAGTAAAAAGTTGCATTGAAGCTTGTAGGATTTTCAGTTATGTTGTTATATAACATCTGTCCATTTAACTTGAGAGTTGTCTCATATTTCTGCACTTCCTAGCAGCATTCCCTGGGGGCTGTAATTCTTTGAAACAAATTATTATATTTTTACTTTTCTCTTAGATGCTGGGTTTCCTGCACAGAATGTGATTAGATAAGCTCTCTCCCATGTGCATAAATATAAGGACAGACACATGAGATTAAGCACAGTTTGCATAATATACCCTTTATACATACTCATTTTGGATGTTGAAGAGAAGCCCAGTGTTCTTCATCCTAATCTTAGCACAAGTGTGAGTGTGTGTGTAGGGGTGAGGAATGTAAGCAGAGGTAGCCAAACAAAAACAGGGGAGGGAAACACTTCTCCTCAAATTATTTCTGATTATCTTTTTTTGTGTGTGTGGTTCTAGGGATGGAATCTGGAGCCTCGTGCATGTGCACATGCCCGACCACTAAGCTGTACCCCAGCCCACTGTATCTATTTATCTACCTCTTCTCCTGTCTAGTTGTCCTGCAGATGTTAGCTCAGTTTGCGTCTCAACAAAGGCTATCTGTCTCTGAGACCAACAGGATAGTCCTGCTGAGGAGAAAACAAGAGTGAGGGATGATAACAGAAAGTGTAGATGCCAGGTGACATTGGGTGAGCTACCTAAGTTTTCTCACGTGTAAAATAATCATTCTAACCATCACCCAGGGGGATTGTTGTGATGGTTGAATGTATTAACACTGTTCACATAATCAACTTCCTAAGGGCTCAATATCTGTTCCTCACACAACAGTTTTTGGATAGAGTACATTGCAAGCCTGGGCCAGAGGAAGTGCCCAGTGAAGACTCCTGAATGGGCAGACCACAGTGGAGCACACCTGAAATCCCAGTGGTTTGGGAGGCTGAGGGAAGAGATTGCAAGTTGGAGGCCAGCCTTGCCAACTTAGGGAGACACCCCCCCAAGACACACACACACACACACACACACACACACACACACACACACAGAGATTCCTGAATGAAGACCTGGGTGCAAGGGCTGCTGTCCAGGTCTTGGTTTTAGGCCTCAACCTCCATGGGCATAAAGGTGAAAAAAGAAGTATAGAGAAAAGGGAATTGAAATGCTATGATAAAAAAGTGAAGATTAATTTTCATTCTTAAGATTCTTTCCTTTGAAAGCCTCAGATATACTTTTAAAAATAAATTCCCTCAGGGCTCATGATTGCAAGAACTTGGTTATGAGTAGGTTCTGAGCACCTTGAGACATATCCACCTTAGCACTGAGTTTTCAGTAAAGTACATAATCCCCTAGAGGCAGTGAAATAGCTATTTCTTCAAGAAGCAGAATTAGGACTCAGTATGGCCACATTTTTATATCAGTGAAAGCCAGTATAAAAATAGTAGTCTATTGATTTCAATGAACAATGAACACTGAGATAGAAGTTGCCATTATTTTAATGAACGGCTCAGAGAACTAAGTGATCTTGTCTAGGGTCACAGAAGTAATAAGTGGCAGAGCTAAGATTCAACCCTGGTCCAGCTGATTCCATAACTGCCACACTGAATTAAATTATTTTAGATTTTTAAAAATAAAAATATACTTTAAAATAATCTAACCAAATATTCTTTAACTTTTTCCAATCTCATCTACCAGTAAGTCTGTCCCTATGCACATGGATGCTGTAGGCATATGAAGTACACTTGAGATATATCTTTATAGCTTGGCTGTCCAGATCCTGAGTCATCCCTTTGTGAGCTTCCTTTCTTCATAATTGTGTTGAGCCATCCAGTTATGGTCAGCCAGTAGGAGACTTTTAGATTTCTTTCTTAATAAATAATACATAGGTTTTGTTGCCATGAGACATGAAAGGGGTGGTCCATGTAAGTGCATTTAAGATTATGTATTTTTAAAAGCTTTGCTGAAAGACTTTAATGGAAACTTTTGTTAAGCAGTTTTCAAGAAATCAGTCTAAACCTAGGAACGGGATGTAGCTTGAAGTGCTATTCTTGGAGCAGTGTACTTCAAAAGGATACAAGAGGAAGGTTTGAGAATAGTAAGACCAAGTATATTTTACTCTGTACTTTAGTTCAAGAAAATTTGATTTCATTTTCTCACAATATGGCATAAAGGATGCCAGCTGGTGATACTTACTTCTTATTTATCATCCATGCCTTGGGGAGGGTAAATGATGAGTCCAGGGAGAAAAGGAAAACACATGGCATGGGATGTTATTTCAAACAACATAAAACTTCAGAAGCAAAAGTACTAAACAGATCATCTTATTTAATTTCAAATGCTTACTCAAAACAAGGAAAGTGATCACTCTTTCACATTAATATTTTTATTTTTAGATTAAACATAATCTAATTTTAACCATACCTTAAATCATCCATTATCTGAGACATAAAAAATCAATGCTTAATAGATTAAGAAGACCAATGGTTTTAAATAAACAATGTTATAATTCCTTTGTATATTTATTTTGAAATCAAACTTTTTGACACAGTATAATGTATATACAGCAAAAGGAAAAAGCCATTTTTGAAAGAATGCAGAAACACTAGTCTTAGTCATTATGTCAATATGATAAAAGCAGTTACAATTTTGCTCTTTTTTTCTGATATTTTAATATCTATTCTTACATAGATAGTCTCACAAGTTGCAGATGTAAAATGAATTTTAATAATTGTTTTACAAATTCATGTGGACTCTTTCTGGTTTATAGGCCAAGAATTTTCCTTTGAGATTTAAAATTAGATATCTTGACACTTAAAATCTCTTAAACATGAAATTCAAATAGCCATTGTAGCTTAGTAGGTTTAATCTTACGTATAAATTTCAAATGGCAGAAACTGAGATAGATTGGAAGAGATGTGGTTTTACAGTTTAGATCTTTAGTGTCACCCAAAGCTCATGTGTGAGATAATGCAAGAAGGTTTAGAGGTTGAACGATTGGGTTTTGAGGGCCTTCGCCTGATCAGTGCATTAATTTCCTGATAAGGATTAACTGGGTAGTAACTGTAGGCAGGTAGGGTGTGACTGGAGGAGGCAGGTCATTGGGCGTGTGCCTTTGAAGTATATAATTTGTCCTTGTTGAGCAGAGCACACTCTGCTTCCTGGTGTGATGTCTTGAGCTGCTTTCCTCTGCCATGCTCTTTGGCCCTGGTGTTCTGCCTCATCTCAGACCCTGAGGAATGGAGCCAACATCTATGACTGAGATCCCTGCCACTGTGAGATCCCAATATACCTTTCCTTTTCTAGCTGTTCTTGTCAGGTCTTTGTGGTCACAGTGCTGAAAAAGCTGACTAAAACACATGGTAATATGTAATTAGAAGAAGTGCCTGGAGTTTTTTTTTTTTTTTTCCTTCATCTTTTTTTTCATTTTTCTTCCTGTAACCACCTTTGATTCTCTTACTACATCTAGAAACTAAAATCTCACAGGGATGAAAGCAACTGACTGGCTCCTCTATGGTAGTGACTTCCTATTAGAATTATGGTACAAACTGGGAAATCTTTTAACTGCAGTCATTTCAGTTTCCTGCATCCATGTGAATAAAAGAAAATGTGCTTTTGATATTAATAAAAAACTGAAATGAAACAGAGTTGGAGAAACACTAACTTAATTATTGCTGCATTAGAAGTGATACCTTTTTAATATTTCAGAGTAGTAAAATAAATGCCTTTTGGAGTAGCAATTCCAAAAGATTATCAGGAGACTCTTTTCCAATTTTGGCTTGAACCACTTTCCCCAACACGTACAACTGTTTTGGTCTTTTGGGTGACAGTGTATTTGTGTATGTGTTATTGTGTGTGTGTGTGTGTGCATGCACACACGCATGTATAAGGGTTTGTAAAGAGAAACTACTCAAGTTACAGACTACGACTGATCATTTCAACAGATAAAGAAGGTCAAATTTTAATTGCTCTGCAAATCAGTAGCAGACAATCATGGATGGTCCAAGACTCCAGGTGTTCTGCTGTTTTTCTCCTTCCTCCCTCCCTCCCTCTCCTTTGTCTTTAATAAAGATTTGTGGAAGAAAGGCTCTTTACCAGGAGCAGTATTTGGAGCACACTGACTTCCAAGGTGTGTTCCCTATCATCACATTGCTGTAGTATCAGCAGCACTGTGGAGATTGTCTTTCTTCTGCAATTTTGCATTGTTATTATATAGTTACAATTATATATATATATTTAATTTCAGTGATTGCTACATGTTTCATAAGTGAACAAAATATCTTTTCTGAAATTAAAACTTTATCATTTGATGATGGATTTCTTTCCTGTTAAGTCAGTATTCCAGAGTTCTGTTTTTAATAACGTTATCTGACAAAACAATTTGATTCAATGGGTGATTAATTTAAAATGAGTTTTAAATTTACTTGGAATGACTACAAGTTCTGATTTGTAAGTAAATTGAGGAGAATCATCTCTGAATAATCAATAATTAATGAGTGCTTGGGCGGATTCATATTAAAATAAGTGAGTAGATTGAAATTATGTATGATTGCTAAATTACAGCAACACTGGCTATTATCCTCCATTACAGTTTTATTAATAAAATAAATATATAAAAATATTCTAATCATATATGATTTTGTCAAAAATCTATCAAGATTTTACTCTTCAAATGGACATTTAATGAGTTTAGCCATAATCTTTAAAGACTTTCTTTTTTCTTTTTTTTTGGTGGAATATGTGCTAGTTTACTTTTAAAAGAACCAATAGTATTTTTCTTATTATAATCACCTATTTTCTTTGACGGGAAGATGAACTTGCTTATGCTTTGGTATTTTTATTACACAAGTAATATTTTAATTTGTATTATAGAATTCTCAAGAAACGTTTAGAATAAAATAGAAAAATTTCTGATTTTCTACTTCCTAACTCACAATAACTTCAAATAGTTCTCATGCCTTTCTAGTACCTTTCTTTCAATTATATAATATAGTGATATATCATTTTTAAGAATCAAAGTGCCATCATATGGTTCATATTCTATTGTACTTTACTTTTTCTATGTATCAATATATGTGGAATATTTTCCTTGCAAGACATATTATTCCACCCATTTGTTGACAAAACAATAAATATGTGGAATATTAACATTAGAAATTTTTGTAAATGTGGTCAAATTATACTTATGGAGAATTTTTTTATTTTTTATTTTTTTTTATTTTTTTGTGGTGCTGGGGATTGAACCCAGGGCCTTGTGTTTGCAAGCACTCTACCAACTGAGCTATATCCCCAGCCCTGGAGAAATTTTTAGTGCAACTAAAATATATGAAATGTTTTTCCTGCATCTCACCAACATCACATCACATCAGTCATTGAGTTTGATATGTTAAAGAAATAGATCTCATATTTATTTTACTTTACGTTTCTCTTTAATATTAGTTGCTTTTGTGTTGTTTTCACATATTTATTGAGCATTTGTATTTATGTGGTGGATTTTGTTTATTTTGTATTGAGTACTAGGCCTTCTTACATTTAATTTCAGGAACGATTTTATGTTCTAAATAGCAATTCTCTCTTACATAGGTGGCATATGTGTTCTCTGGTCTACCTTATATTTTTATGCTTCATGAGATAGCATTCATTATGGCTTCTGATTATTGCATATTCCTCAGAGAGGTTGACTCCAACCATGATTATTAAAATACTTTCTAATAAATCTTCTAGCATTTTTGAAGTTTTTAAAAGATAGACTTATTTAATATTTGTATTTTGAATTAAAGACAGAACAATTCGACATATTAGAATGTATGCCTTGATGGATGAGTTGGAAAATAACTATGCACTGGCCAGTGCTGGAGAGGACAGCAGGGTTTCCTGTAGGAAGGTGTCCCAGCTACCACTTCCTAATCACAGGTATCTGTAAGGAAATGTCTATTTCATCACTGTCATGTGCAATGCACTTTCCACTTGCTATGGTTTGAGTGTACTCTCCAAAAGTATGTTGAAATTTCATTGCCATTGTAGCAGTGTAAGGGGCAGGACCTTTCAAAGGGAGACAGATCATGTGGATACCACCCTCATGAAGGGATGAGTGTTGTTATCTCAGGAGTGGGCCAGTATTTCTAATGCTGTTATCTCTGGAGTGGCTTTGTTATGAAGCAATGCATGTGTGTGCTCTCTTACCCTTTCTGTCTCACATGTGCTCCCTTGCCCTTCTGCCACACCATGATGCAGCAAGATGGCTCTTTTCAGGTGCCAGCACCATGTCCTTGGCCTTCCCAGTCTCCACATCTATGAGTGAAATAAGCTTCTGTTGTTTATGGTTTGCTTTGTCAGTGGTATCCTGTCCACAGAAAATGTACTGAAAAACAAATCACCTATTTTTTCCATCCCCTGCAGCATATTTGCTTTTGTTCTCAGATTAAATTTATGTAAGTTACAAAGTATGAGGAATCACATTTTCACTTAACAGTGTCCAAAGTGGAAAGGAAGGGAGCAAATGCAGATGGTGGAGAGGACTTCTTCACATCTGGCTCTCCATTTAATCAGGGAGATGAACCTTTCCCAGAATTGGGCTTATCACACATTCCCACTGTCTGTCCTTGGCTGGAGCAGAGTCTCAGCCACTTCCCCAGGCTAGTCAGGAGTAGGTGGGAGAGATCCCTATGATTGGCTTACACAAATCATTATTCACTGCACAGTCTGGAAATTGCCACTTGAGTACAATTTATTAGCAAGAAGAATGTGAGAAAATGGTTGCAGAGTGGGCAGACAACAGTCTATGAAGTGAAACATACAGTATTTTAAATTTATAGAGGTTTTTCTCATATATTAGCTTCTTTGGTTTATCTCACACGTATGTAAGGACAGCTTTTCTCTCAGTTTTTAAGATGAGGAAACTGAGATCTAAAAAGATCTTTCTTGTGATGGGTTGACATATTTGACTCCATGGAAATGTTTTAGGCCAGGCTATATGGGCAATGATTAAACAGACTCCATTTTACCCTGAGACTCCATGTCACATAGGAAATGCTTCTCCCATAGGAATACCCCACCTCTGTACCCATCAACAATTGCTTAGCATAGCATGCTTGTCAACACAAAATGGAAATTCTTATATAATGTAAAATTATTCTCTTTTTGATTCCTATTTTTCTTAGACAATGTACCATGTCAACAGTAATTGTCTAGACGTTAGTAACCATTCTTTAACTTCTACCCAACTAAGGTAGTTTTGACCCACTTCCCCTTCTGCTTATGAGTTTAGAATTCATGTTGTTAGTTTGTAGTTTTGAATCATAGCAACAGATACTTATGATTGATGTACTGACTTATGGTGTAAAAACCACTGCAATCCTATAGTTGGGGCTGTCCTCCCAATAGCCATTTTGGGCATTATGTGAGACAGTCAGCAGGCTGACTAATACTCTCAGATTTGGACTTCTCAGTGGTGATTGGTCAGTTCTTAAAATTGTGCCCCACAACATGCTTAAGAGGAAACTCATAAGAGACATGAGGGAATTTAATCAAGTCTTCTGATTCCTTGTTCAATACTTTATTTGCTATACACTATCATTTAAACAAATTAATATGTCTTTAAAATAGTAAAAATGCAGGAATAGTTTTATATGGATGAAATGTTATCATCAGAGTTCTATTTTCCCTTTTTTCTCCTTAGGTACCAGAATTGTCTTGGGAGTCGCTAACTACCATAGAGAGGTCTCTGGGTATAGAGAAATGATGGCCATATAGCTAGTGCATTAGGAAACTTGCAGTTAAGATAGGTAGAATAAGACATTTTCCACAAATGCATTCAGGGCATGTGGAAAACACAAATTAGGTGGTTTCATGGATGCTTTACCTGCAAAGATACCTTGTGTATAATGTCATTTAGTTCAGAAGTACATAGGAGAGATTTTGTTCCCATATGAGCTTTTCGTGACTCTAGGGTGTTGAATTGTTTATGTTTTATTTCTATGTTATTTTTTTAATAGTAGAAACAGTAGAACATACAATTTTATAGTTGATAGTCTCTCCCCCAGTACTCCTCCCCTTTAAGGATTATTATTCAGATGTTTTTTGTCTGTTGTAGGAATTCATTCCAAAGCAATCCTGGCATGTCACATATAAAGCTCTTAAGACTTTAGTGCTCACTCTCTGTCTTTTCAAGTGATAATGCAGTACTAAGAACATTAATGTCTGAGAATCTCTTCTGCTGACAGCCAATCTGACATCCTGGTTAAGATAAACTTAATTTCAGTGTGAAAATAGAAGTGCTACATTTGCTGAATTATGAATATGCAAAGCACCTAAGGTAATGAAAGGTGATCTGTACAGATCCTTATTATGTTAAAGTTGTTTGTGTTTATTCAAAATATCCTTATTCAGAAGACACACTGATTTGCACAGATGCCAACTTAATGAGTTCTTGGTTTTTTACAGTCTGATGTTGAACATCTAACAAGTGATAAAAGGACTATCATTTTCCTATTATTTGTTTATGATACATATGACTGTTGCTTGCAATGTATATTTTAGATTGCTTGATTTTTTCCAAAGAGAAGTAAAGAAATTAGCTTTTTAGATGAAACATTTTCAAATTTTATAAGACATCTTCTAAAACCTCTTTCTTAAAAATTAACAGGGAGTCTTCCTTTTATTTTCCTCTCCATCCATGTATCTTTCTATCTTTGGGAATTCTCTCTGCTTGCAGACATTTTTAGTATTTCATTCATTTCATCATGAACAGGAAGAGGATTCAATTATATGAAGAGTAAATGAATTTTGAAGTGCCTGTAATAAATTTAGAAATGATTTGTGTGAATGGATTAAAAAAGTCTAACAAATTGGAGAGATCAACTGAATTTATTCAAGGACTTTATCAAACATTTTAGTTGAATTTGCTTTGGGCTGGAAATTATATATACAGTCTGTGAGATAGTGATTAAATCATTCACTTACATATTAACATTTTATAAAATGCCTCTTATATAATAATGATACGCTGTATGCATGTGCCTCAAACAATTAAATATATTCTCAGACCAGTTTTTCATCTGTGAAATGGTGGGCTGATCAGGCAGAATCACAAACTAAAATACCTGTGAGTTGCAGGAGAGAATAGGGAAGGACAAGGATGCTTTGTAACTGAAGAGTTCATGTTCTGGCAAGGGTGGTCCCTCCATCTGTCCCTCCCTTCCTTCCTTCCTTCTTTCCTGCCTGCCTGCCTATCCACCTACCTACCTACCTAAATGTTCTGGCTCAAACAGTATATGTTTGAGAGCTGAATTTAGCCAGTGAGACTCCATGTTGCAGCTTGTGAACTACAGGAATATCTAGAGTTACATCCACCTTTAAAAAATGGATTTTTCTTATAATTGCATAAGAGAATTGTTTCTTTATTCTAAATTTACTTGCTTAATTCCCATCATCCTTTAAATTTGACGGTTGGCCTCAAATTCTTAGTACTACTTGAAAGTCATCATGGACCTGTAATATTGATAATGAAATACATTAATTATATGTGTATATAATTAGACATGTATATGTTTACATGGCATGGACACATACAATGAATAGACACATGTCTTTTTACTTAATGAAGAATAATGCTATCACAAGCATTGAAGCTGTTTAACATATAAATTTGTAACTATAAAAATGAACCCCAATCTCTTATTCTGAAGAAAATCAGACTTTAAATAACCAGTGGATGGGAAATTTATCATTATGCAAAGAACTGGCTTATTTCCTTGTATGACTCTTTACCCTTTGCTGATTAAATTCTTGAACGTTAAGCATTAGTAGATCATAGTCACTTTATTTTTTGTGAATACTTAGACTTAGTGGAAGAAAAGGATAGATCATTTAACAAAGAATTTCATCCCTGTAGTTCACATTTCTCTTCCTATTATCTAGTTGTTGTAGTTACAAATCTTGAAAAGTTAAGCCTGTATACTTAGGACTATTTAGAGCAAATCAGTTACACCTTACCCAAAGCTCAGGAGACATTTTACAGATCTGGTGATGTTCAAATTTAAGATTAGGTCTGGATTATGAAATTATGTTCAGCATCATGTCTGTTGGAAAATGGTCAGTTCTGGGTTATTCAGAATCCAAAAAAATCTACATAAATTTTTGTATCTGCCAGAAACTTTATGAGAGCAGCAACTTTTATCTTTCCACTGCTGTGTCTCCAGTGCATAGAGTGACTGTATTCAATGTTTAGGAAAGTATCTAGGACATGGTAGCTGCCCAATAAACATGTTTATATGAAGTATTGATTTAATTTAAGGAAAATGTTTTTTATTCTAAAAACTGAACATTTTCCCCAGTTAGAGCAAAGATTATTTTGGATGAAATGTAATAAGGAGATTGAAATATATTGTATTAATAGAGTTTTGAATTGTAGGATGAACATTGTGGTTTTCATTGTTGTCATAGCAATCACCAGGGGAAATTTTTTATTTAACCAGTTAATTTACAGTTTATTTTTAAGTTTTATTAGTGCATGATAAATGCAAATAATATAGGGGTTCATTCTGACATAATTTTACAAGCATGGAATGTAATTTTCTCTCATTTAGTCCTTAGTACTTTCCCTTTCTCTCCCCTCCTTCCTCTCCCTCTTCCTTTTCCAATAGTCTGCTGGTCTTCCTTCTATTTATTTATAGTTTTTTAAAATCAGTGTTTTATAGATATACATAAAGGTGAAATTTGTTGTGGTGTATTCATGTATGTACATAGGAAGTTTGATTAATTTCATTCCACCATTTCACACCAGGGAAGCATCTGAAATTTAAGAGAGATTTTTTTTTGTCTTAAAATTTTCCAAGGAAAACTAAAAGGATAAATTAATATTCATTTCAATTTTACTATTGAATTAGGTTTGAAACATAATGTTAACTCAAGGTACTCTTATTATAACTACTGTGAGGTCATTAAACCAGCAAATAAATGAGTTATTAGCTCATTAATGTCAAAAGTAAGATAATTATGGAATTATTTTATTTCATTCAGATTCTGCACTTGTTTGGCAGATACATGTGTGTATATTCATGTGTGACATACAGACTCACTGAAGAAGGTTATTTAATTTTGATACTTTTAGAAATTCTGCATAAATGTATTCTCTGCAATGTGAACTGCTTAATTATATATATATATACACATATATATATTTTGTGGACTTTTAAAAATTTATTTATGTTTATGTGGTGCTGAGGATTGAAGATTGAATCTGGTGGTTCACATGCTCTAGGGAAGTGCTCTACTGCTGAGCCACAACCCCAGTCCCTTAATTATATATTTTTAAAAATTATTGACTCCCAAAGTGCAAGAAATAAAAGCAGGAATCAATGATTGGGATAGAGTCAAACTAAAAAGCTTTTTCTCAGCAAAGGAAACAATCAGCAATGTGAAGAGAGAGCCTTCAGAGTGGGAGAAAATCTTTGCTACACACACTTCAGATAGAGCACTAATCTCCAGAATCTACAAAGTACTCAAAAATCTTTACACCAAGAACACTAATAACCCAATCAATAAATGGGCCAAAGAAATGAACAGACACTTTACAGAGGAAGATCTACAAGCAATCAACAGATTTATGAAAAAGTGCTCAACATCCCTTGTTATAAGAGAAATGCAAATCAAAACCACCTTAGGATTTCATCTTACCCCAATTAGAATGTGTTTTATTAAGAACACAGGCAACAACAGGTGTTGGCGAGGATGTGGGGAAAAGGGTACACTCATACATTGCTGGTGG
>JAJEJO010000905.1:318597-337517 GCA_020662805.1 Glaucomys volans
AAGAATATTAACAGAATGTGTGACAGACATCATTGCCCTGTGTACATTTATGAATGCACGGATGGTGTGATTCTACTTTGTGTACAACCAGAGAAACAATAGCTGTACTCCATTTGTGCTCAATGACTCAATAAGCAAATAAAAATAAATAAATAAAAATTATTTTCAGTTGTAGGTGGACCCAGTACCTTTATTTATTTATTTTTGTGTGGTACTAAGGATTGAACCCAGTGCCTCACATTGTGCCAGGCATGTGCTCTACCACTGAGCCACAACCCAAGCCCCTTAATTATATTTTTATTGTTATCTCCAACTGCATGTCATTTAAATTTTGATTATCTCTATAAGTAATATATTCTGATATCATTTCCTAATTAATTGATACTATATATAATTATGGGTTGCAAAAATTATGTTAGAGAAATTCCTATTTCACAATTAACACCAGCTCACATTTATATTGATATGTCCCCATTATTTTATGGTTGTAGAGCAGAGCATTGACTAGTGATTTATATCAGCTGTCTACTGCTGCATAAGAAATAATCCCTGTTTATTGGCTTAAAAGAACAATTATTTGTGTTGCTTATGAATCATTGATTTGGGAAGGTCTTTGCAGAGATGGTGTGCTTTGCCCTGGGGCAGCTTGGGCAAGAAGTGTATAATCCAATTTCAAGATAACTCACACATATGACTAGCATATTGGGCTCTGTTGTCTAGAAGCTCAACTGGGGTTGTAAGTTTTTTCGTTGATGCCATTCATTGTAGATTCCTTAATTGGCTGCTAAAATTTCCTCAGGATATAGTGATTTGGTTTCAGTAGTATTCTAGTAAAATAATGCATAGCTTCATGACATTTAAAATTTGTGTTTATTTTTTATTTGTGCATTATAATTATAAACATTAATGAAGTTCATTGTTACATATTCATACAAGCACAGAACATTACATTGTGTGAACCTATACTTGAAAGTCATATAGCATCACTTAATTGATACTCTTTAGGTCAAAGCCACCACAAAGGCCTACCCAGGTACAAGGGGAGGGGTCATACTTCCCATTCCTCAAACCCTGCTTGTGGGTTAACAAGGTTCCAGAAGAGCAGGTACAGCAGGAGATACTGTTGCATTTATCTGTGAAATTTACCTTATGAATATTGTCATCTTGCAATAAAGGAAAAACCTATTCTTTTCATGTTTCTAAAATGCAGGACCTCTCGGAGGTCTTTTGACTCAGAAGATGAACGTGTTGCCCTTATCCTGAATCAGTGTCTATGCATTTTCCTGACTCTCTTCCAAATTGCAGCTTTCACAGCTTTAAGACTTAAAACTATTTGTAAGTCACAGTGTACATCTGCTGGATGCAGGAATGAATGGGTAAATGCTCTTCTGATGCCATGGTTTTCTTAAAGATTTCCTGAAACCTAGGAAGGATCTTTCCTAGGAGATAGTAGAAATCATGAGAATCAATCAGAAGCATAATTCTATGTACTATTAGAATCTAAACTCTATTTTCTATTTATCATTTCTCTACAGTAACAACTACCTATACACAGAGAAGAGTGAAATTAGTTGAGGTTAGAACCTATAAAGTAGTATATGATCAGGGAAGAGTTAATATTAGTCAGAAAACAGGGTAAACTGGGTAATTAGAAGTTTTCAGTAAGCTGTATTTTTAAAACATTGGAAAATAAAGCATGAGACCTTACTGATACCTATATTGATTGATTTTGAAAATTCTGTTTAAATTTGATCTAGGCCACACCTTCATTTATTTTCTGATTAGGATATTATTTTGGTATAAATATTTTTATTTGGTTGAAGATATGGTTTTGATCTTTGTGCTTTTCCTCTTCTTGCATTTCTTTGCCAGATTCTGTGAGATTCTCAGATTTGTCTGACCAGTGAAGCCAGATATTTTCTTATTGTAAGCAGGCAATGAAACACAAGCTGAAGTATTTGAAGAGTATTTTCGTAATAACCTACTTTTTGTTTATGTTCAGTGGATTGATTCTACCATATTTACTTTTAAACATTCAATATTTTGATTTAGTTTGATACTAAAATTGAATATAATTCTATTTTGCGTTTATGTTATTTACTAATGAATCTTCATCCAATCACAAAGACTATCTAGTTTAATTCATGTTATACATTATTTTATATACCATCCATTCCTGGAGGAATATTTGGTGACTCAGGCTTACTGTTCAATATTGCCTTTCATATCTATTTATTCATAAATGTATTCTTTATTTACTTTGATTTTTTCCATTTTATTGGTGTCTTATAGTTGTACATGATGATAGGATTTGTTGTTACATATTTGTACATGCACGAAATATTACGTAATTTGGTCATATGACCCTTGATTTTCTGGGTTTGGTTTATTTCACCTAGCATAATGCTCTAAATTTTCATCCATTTTCCTACAAATGGCATAGCATTCTTTCTTATGGCTAAATACAGCTCCATTGTGCATATATGCTACATTTATTAATTCATTCTTATACTTATTCATTTATTTTGTCTTTCATAATTGCTGATTCAAGAAACATATTGATACACTTCTACATGCTTGACAGGGTAAAGTTAAATGAAACACTCTCCCCTCTCTTAAATTTATAATACATTATAGGAGTTTTCCAATTTTTATTTTAAAATACTAACTGCAAACATGACTGCACACAGAGATAAATTCATGATATGACTTCCTCGGTAACTCTCGTGATGGTTTCATTTCTATATTAATATCAAAGTTCTTCCATATAAATTTCTTTCTTTTTATTCCTTATAACATATGGATTAATAGTCTTCTCAAGTACTTCTCAGAAAAGTTGGAATTTTTTTGCATTAGGAAATAGATGGTGATGACTTTCATCTTATGATTTAAGACAATTTATATAATATAGATTCAAGAAAATAAAATTAGTAGTTTTGTTTTTTAAGATCTGTTGGCTAATTATATCAAGACCCTTTTCTTGCATAGTGTCTGTTTCTATGATTGGGACTTGGATAAGTGCATTGACACTGATTCAGGATAAGGGCAGTACTACAAGGTATGATTTCAAAGTATCATTCCTAGACCTGCGGTATTAGCATAATTTGGGAGATTGCAAATTCTCAGGCTCTTCACACCTAGTGAGTTGGAAACTCTGGTGTGGTGCCTGGTACTGTCAAGTCCTCCAAGTGTTTGCACATTTGTGAATCACTGTTTGAAGAATCTTAATACATTTATTTCTTTGCATTAAAGTTCTGAGACAAAAGGACAGTAGTGGTGCATGTAGTTGCTTTACCTAGTTAAAATTTAGTGGAAGTTAATAAGTGCGATTTTTCCTTGAATGTACTATAACCTACCAAGACAAAGCAGACTTGTCTATTTGACGAATTATCTTTTTTCTTTAAAAGAAAAATTAAATATACATTTATTCCTTACCATATATGACATTGATATTTAAACTACGAAACCTGTATGTGAATAATTGCTTCAGTGTTATTAACCTTCACTCTGATTTATAATCCAGTGTTTGTTCCCATTGGAGTGTTAACCTCATATACAGGTACTTTAGCAGGATAAAATGCTTCTCTAAAGCAATACTTCAAAATAATACTATAGAAAATAGATAGTATTTTATGGTCACATTAATTATAGCCCTTTTTAAATATATTTTCCAAATTAATTTTCACAAATACTGTGAACTAGATAGTCTTTTCCTGCACTTTATTGACCTGTAAATCAAGGGATAAATAAATGTTAAATAACTTGCCCCAGTAAATTGGCATCAGCACTCAAAGCAGAGAGTTGAGGCTTCAAAAGCAACTTTCTTCACTGTGCTTCATTGCTGCAGTGGAAGTCCATTTGGTCTGGTATTAGATTTAGGTCAGCTTTTCTCAAAACTTCTTGGACAGCAATATCTGCATTATCTGGAGATTTATTTGAATTTGCAAATCCCTGAGCTTCACCCAAACCTACTGAAACAGAAACTCTAGAGAGGAGGGCGGAACAATCCACATAAGTAAACCCTTGAGGTGATTCTGATAAACTATTAAGTTTGAAAACAATTCATCTACTTTTAAGACCAGGTTCTATTATTGAGTTTCTCAAAAATTTCAGACAAACCACTGAATATTTTAAATGAGAGTCTTCATCCTAAAAGCCTAGTAGTATTCCCTTCTTATTTGGTGATTGTGGAAATTCTGAGTAGATAATATGAGAAGGTTTGTGAGTCAGAAATGCTCTTAGATGTTATTTGGTGTTAATTTTGTAACAGCATTGTGTGAAGGTGATTGAAATTTTCACCATTAGTATGCTTTTAGGAATAGGATCATGTCTTGGGAAGCTTGTGTGTTCGCTTTTAAATCAGCAGCTTCTATTGATCAAAATTGACTCGTCCATCATTGTAGCTTGCTGTCTAATTTTGCCAAGATGGAAGGCCATGAAGAGATAGGATAAGGGTGAGTTTCTGCCCAGAGCACCTGCTTTGGAGGGGAGGCTCAGTTAGTACCTAGCTGTGGAGGAACTGCAAATGGTTCCTGGGAGGGGAGATTGGAAAGAGAATTTGCTAAAACATATTAGTGCCAATCTTTTCATTCTAATTCTGCTCATTCTGGGTGCCCATGGTCTTGTTCTGTCTTTTACAAATGGCTGAGGTAACTCCACCTTCAGTGTGAATCAGTAGCCTTTCAATTTGGGGCAGAGTGCAGGGAAGCTCTGGGTCATTTAAGATTCTAGGGAGAGCACTTAACACAGAGTGAAACAAGCCTGTTTGATTTGAGATCTCAAACAAACCTAGCAAGGGGAAAATCAGGAGGTAGGCAGTAAGTGAGTCTGGGTGGGTCTGTGAAGGTTTCTCCTTTCTTACCCTTATGGAGGCATGGGTCTAACTAAAGGGTTCAAAAGTAGGCAATATCCAAGCGACTTGGGAGGCTGAGTCAGGAGGATCACGAGTTCAAAGCCAGCCTCAGCAACTTAGGGAAGCCCTAAGCAACTCAGTGAGACCCTGTCTCTAAATAAAATATAAAATAGGGCTGGGGATGTGCTTCAGTGGCCGAGTGTCCCTGAGTTCAATCCCTGGTTCCAAAAAAAAAAAAAGTAGGTAATGATAGAATGGATAGAATGGAGCCTCTCAGATTTCTAATTATAAGGATGTAGACTATTCTCTCTTTCTCCCTCTCTCAGAAACACACACACACACACACACACACACACACACACACACACACACACTTGGGTAACTAAAATATTGAGTGAGCAGATAGGGCGGTGGTTCAGTAACACCATACAAAGTTATAACATAACCCATAATATAACCCACTTTTAGGTTCTTTTTTCCTCTCCTTCACCATAGAGATGAGTCTCAAGAGGATGTGCTTTGGAGAAAATAGACATTATTTTATATTCCACTCAGATCCTTCCTCCATTCTGCTAAAAAGTCTAGCTTCTAAATCCTCTATTTCCTGTTTCTCAGTTATCAATAGAATGCACATCACTAGTTGCAGAATGAATAAAGAATTTCTTATCCTATAAGTAAATGTTCTTTACTTTCTAAATGAATTTTAGAAAGTTGGCAGGTGAACAACATAAAGAACAAAATATATAGATATAGCTTAGTACATAGTTTTCTATACACCCTATGTCTTTTGCAGTTTAGATAATATAATATGTTGTTATAAGGGAAAAATTGTGTAGCAATGGTGCAAGAGGAAGAAAAAAATTTCCTTTTAATTTTTCCTAATTATATGAAATAAGAAAACAAAGCAAAATCAAGCATCATCCCAGACCCAAAAGTGATATATGGATTTAATATGGATTATATATGGATTACATACATGGATTGAAGTTTGGAATATGAATGCAATTATTAAGTTGCATAAGCCCCAGGTATTATTGCTTACATGAGACCAGGAAATTCTTCTATTCTTCTTGATTTCAAAAGAGCAAGAATTGAGGGAGTTTCAAATTAATATTAGTTTAAATGAGTGATTATTTATCTACATAGATTTTTTAATGTAATGTTAAATTTCTTTAATCTGATCATTTTTTTACCATTTTCTCACTGAAATGCCTGTTCCTTCTACGTGTGATGGCAATTGCAGTAAATTTCATATACCACAATCTGTCTTCAATTTATTCCTTAACTTCCCAAATATTTTAATTCTAAAACAAATGTAAAGTGGGAGTTAACATATTTTGTTGCACATATTGAGAGTGCTGCTCATCATTGAATGTTCTTGATATTCTCTATCAGGCTTCATTGTGATGGCAAGAGAAGTTGAGTAGCCAGGACACAGTTCTGATATATACAAAATGTTGTATTTCTCTAAGTGAACATTTCACAACTTCTTTAAATTATTTACAAGTCTGTCTCCACTGCCTCCCTCAAATTGTGAGCATTCCTTGCAACGATACTCTTACGGTTTAGTTGGGAAGTATCCCCCAAAAGCTTACGTGTGAAACAGTGCAGGTTAAGAGGTGAAATAATTAGGTTGGAAAGTTTTAACCTAATCAGTGTATTAATTCCCTGATAAGGATCAACTGGGTGGTAATTGAAGGCAGATGGGGTTGGCTAGAGGAGATATTTAGGGTGTGACCTTGGGATTTATATTTTGTCCCTGTTGAGCAGAGATTGGTTTCCTCTCTGCTTCCCAGTGGCCATGTCCTGAGCTGCTATTTTCTACCATACACTTCCACTGTGACGCTCTGCCTTACTTTGGGTCAGAGCAATGGAGCTGACTTTCTATGGACTGAGACCTCTAAAACCTTGAGCACCAAATAAACTTGTCCTTCTCTGAAATGTTCTTATCAGGTCTTTGAGTGACAGCAACGAAATATCTGACTTAAACAGATACTCTCTCATTCAGCTTTGCATGATGGATCTCATATGCTCAGTGACATTTTGTGAATTTTAAACTGATTATTTCTTGAGTGGAATTCCTTTATTTTAAAAAGACCTTTATTTATGAAAGTTGGTATGTTGGTGATAATAGGGAATTCAATTTCTAATTCTTCTATGATCTTATGAGGTGTTAACAAACAAAAATGCCTACATATATTACTTTGCTTGTATAACTTGTTTTCATTATCATTTTTATTTTGTCTTTGTTTCATTCCAAAGCAAATCTAGGGAATTATAATAATTGGAATATTAGGCTTAATATTTAGATGTAAGGTACATTAAGTAATATTTTAAGCCTTTCAAAAGAAGCTCGCTTTATTCCCAGGCAATAGTTTATAAGAAGAAAAATGTGGTGAAGGGAATTTCCTGTTACTATGTAGTAGGAAAATCATGTGAAGTTGATAGCATTTTATGAGGTGTTCTATTAGTAATGAAATGTTACTTTTCAAAGACCCAAATAACTTTTTCATGTTCTTCAGTCTTGGAAGTTATCAGAAGAAATTTAATGGCATGAAAACTATACTAGAACCTTAGCTTTATTTATTGATACTTCATCTATATGCATAAATAAGATATAATCATATACCAAGTATATTTATATACAGTATCATGCCTACAAATAGGTCAGAAACCCAGCTTTAAATGAAAATCATTTGTTTTATCTTCTTTTCTTGCCTAAAGCCAACAGTTGATTGACTGCTATAATAGGATTTAAAGGTAACTAAAATCCCAATATTGTTGAAACTACACCGCTATATAATCCCTCGGTTCTTAGTGATACACATAAAAGCTAGAGACATTTTCAGCTGCTCAATATATTATGAAAAGTCTAATGGGGCTTTTTTTTCCCCCTCTTTCAGATTCTCCATGGGCTCCGAGTTACATCTTCAGGGATGTTTGTGGTTTTACAATTAACCTGTGGTAGGGAGGAGTACACACGGTGTTTTGTTGTAGTTGCTTCCTTTGATACCATTTTCCTTCAGTGCATATTTAACAAAAGCAATCCTTAGTAGCCTTAGATGAGAAAAGGGCAAAGCTTTAATTTTGAGAGCCGTTTCAGAATTCGCTGTGTGACTTTTGTTGCTATCACTTCTGCAATGTTCTGGTAGGAAAGCGTCCAGATCTCACTTTGTAATTATAGTCCCTTGTGCTTCTTTCATCCTGCCATGGCTTCTCAGTGGAGGAGTTTGTTTTCAACCTGGCAGATATGTTGTTTTATGCTCTTGGTTTCCTTGAGATGGCAGTATAAGCTGTTTGCTCTGGAATAAACTGCCTCCCCTACCCTCCGCAAGAAATGAAACACAAGTACGGTGTTACTTGACACTAACTTATATATTGAATTATCTCAGAGTTTTAAAAGTTCATGATTTTATATTAAATACTTTGGGTGGTAGTTTCTTTTTTACAGTATATTATTATAATAAAATAGTAATTATTTCTGTTAAAATAGTATTATTTATTACAATTAGGATTATTTTATGACAAATAGTAAAATGGTATTATTTTAGAGAGGGTTTATTTACATCTTCATGATTATTTTTTCTCAGTTTATTTTCAGGTAACTAGAAAAAAAAATCCGTCTTCTAACAGACATGAGAAATATTTAGGTCATATACTTATTTCTGCTAAACTCTGATTCCTGGCAACTTGTAGGAGAGGATTGTAGTCAGAGCACTGCAATATTCATGATTATTAGCATCATTGTCACATGGGAGAAAGAAATAGGAAAAGGGTAGAAAAAGATAGAATTATATAGAATTATCCTTCATCTATGCAAGTGATGAAACACTGATTTTAAAATTTTATTTTGAAATTACTGTTAAATATGTTCTGGAACTTTAAATTTATGAAAAGAAAATATCTTCATATTCTTCTACTAATGAATAAAAATACAATAGTTTGTGCCAAGGAAAGAGCAATGTGGAAAGCTTAAGGATATTATTTCTTCTATTGGTGGGAATATACACTTTAAATTATTCATTATTTTTCCTCAAAGTCATGACAACAATGAGAGATAGCACTGTGCACAAGTCCCTGTGATAAATGCTTTCTATTATTGTCATGTCTAATTCATTCCAAACACTTTATTATTATTGCTCTTTTACCACTGAGAAATTAATTTCATTTCATTTAATTTTTAAAAAATTTTTACTTGTTCTAAGTGGTGGTACAATTTTAAAGGCATTGGTGTGCTTTAGAAATCAGAAATGGAATGGGGTGCATGGCCCACTCATTGGGATGATGCATCTTTATAGAGTCTGAGATGTTAAGTCTGCAGATATGGATTTTTATGTTAGAAGAGAAAATAATATTGACACTTTTTTGTCCTTTTCTACCTCAGCATTTCTGATTTCCCCTCTTCTTCCCTTCAAATAAATATTTTCTATTAGTGATATTACAATGGCAGCTTCATCTTCTCATCTAAAGGTCAGCAGCAGATAAAGCTCTGATACATGGATTCCAAATATCTATGTATGTTTGTTTTCCTTATAAAATTTTTAGGAATGAATTGATCATATTATACAGAAATTTAGGCTCTTGAACAAAGGTTTTAAGAAATTATTAATTTGATTACATTGACCTGAACTTATTTCTTAGCATCTTATTTTAAATATATATATATATATATATATTCATTAAATAGAGTTTCTCCTTTATTAGAAACATATTGCTGCTATTATAGATTTCTATTCATTTTTGGAGCCAGTCTGAGAGTTTAAGAGCAGACTACTAAAGTTGAAATTTAGTTTTTTGTTAAAATTCTATGAACCAAAACAATTTTAATCAAAGTGTACTATAAAATGCTTAGTCTCCTTAATTCAAAAAAGAGTGACTTACTCACTTTTCATGACTTTGATAAGCCCTACAGGATCAATGGTATAATAATGGACATGTGTTCATGTCCATTTTAGGAGAGGGAATTTTTGTGTAGGTTCCTTGGAGAAAAAAGTCAAGGCTGAGGTAGATCTTCTGTGCTTTTATTCCTTCAACATTTGTTGGTTTGGTAAAGACTTGGGAATTCCATGGATGTTAATTTAAATTACTTTCTATTGATAGTCTTGGATTATTTAAATATGAAATAGAAAAATTCAAACATGTAAATAAAACATTGAATTTGATATTTATATTTAATTGCAAAACTTACATTTACTTGCCTTCAAGATTAGAAAAATATGTTTGGATTTTAAGAAAAAATTTTTTTCTTATACTTGTTTGGTAGACTTTATAGTTTTTTATAATTTTTGATGATGTTGCTAAGCATTCATTTGAAATAATACATAGACACAAATGTATCTCTTTTTAATGCAAAAACTATTGTCATTTACCAGGACATATGTTTATAAAAATAAACACTAAAGTGTTTTTTGTTCATAGATTTACATTCTTTAATAGTCTCCTTGTCTACCCAGTAGGTGCTGCCAAAATTCTAGTCCAAGCAAAGATTGAAAATTGGATCATTAACATTTGAAATAAAAATGAAGAAATTGCTTAGAATGAATTACATCATCTTTAATGAAAGCCTGGCAAAACATAGAATCTACTTATTGATATAAGTGGCCCATCTAAATGAGCAATTAACCTTCTCTTCTTAAAACAAGTATAAAATATGTAAAAATAAAGACTATGATAGAAGATACAAAACAAAATTAAGTGAAAGAAAATATATTGTTAAAATTCAGCAAGAACATGTATAGGTACATATATGTGAATGGGTACACTAGGTTCTTTCATTGAAATTTTTCTTAGCATCACAGAACTTGCTATTAATTAATTTTTGTTCAGGGGGATTTCCTTAATAACTACTAGCGTCTAAAACTCTGTAGTCACCTGTGAGGTCCAAGCACCTGGCCTGCAGCCGTGGCCTACTGCCTGCAGAAAGAACTGTGGAACCAATAACAAGACTGAACGGCCATGGAGCAGTGAAGGAGGCTTATTCTTGGTCAAGAAAAGGAGAAGTGGGAGGGAAAGATCACATCATGTTTGTAACCAAAGAAGACCGTGAAACCTGCAGCAATGCAGTTGGTGACTGAAAACCCAGCAATCACGAGGAGGAACACAGATTGATACTGCCAAATGGAAATTTGACTGAAACTGCCTGTGCTTTAGGAGAATGGCCAGTAACCCCAGTGAGGACCAGTTGGCCTTATCCTGCTTCCACAATTACACAGAAGATCAACTGAGCAGACTGTGAAGACCAGTTCTAGGCCATGGAGGAATGCATGCAGAAGTACCTGGACCTCTATCCCCAAGAAGAAGCCAGTAGAATGTGCTGAGGCTTGACTCCCATGAGGCCCCTGCAATCAAAGAGGAGGAGTCAAGCTAATTGAAGGCACAGGCCCCGTGCTCCAGTCCTTCCGTTTCAGAATGGACCTTTTGCAGGAAGCCTCTCAGTTGCCTACACTCCAGGAAAGTGTCTTTCCCTCTCTTGTTCTGTGCACTGTACAGTACAAAATAACTTTCTTTTCTCAGATTGCCCAGAATTTTGCCACTTTGACATAATTGTTAAATATTCTTGGCAGCCCAAAATCCCTATCCAGGGATGTTTCTTATGAGTGAGCAGATTTATTCTGATCCATTATATCCCTTTTAGTACATTTTATCTCTTTTTGAGAAATGAAATAGAAACAAAAACATCTTCCTTTAAAAATATTGGAGTGAGGCTATTCCTAAGGAAAGAAGCCAGATGGTCAGGGCCTTATTTCTTGGAAACCATCTTGCCCTTGAGTATTCGACAAAGTATTGTACCTCATTTATGATGCATGTTGGTTTCCATGTTTGCATTGAGCTCTAGGTTTTCGTTTTAGAAGGTTGGTTCAGACTTGGGGTTGTTTGATTCCCAGTCCCTTTCTAAGTGAAAGTAAAGTCTGGGTTTTGCTGTTCGGAAAGCCTTGGTTTGGGGCTTGTGTTCACACTGGCTCATTCTGTTCAGACCTTGAAGCTGGAACTTAATTGTTGCCAAGAGAGGAAACAGTGTCAATAAAGTACTCAATTAAAAGAAAACATGATTTCTAGCTGAGAAAATAAAGGCTGTAGTCATTAGGCATGCAAAAAAGAATTACTAGTCTTAGAATTTAAAAGGTAAAATAAAATTTATTGAGTCTTTTTTTATTAATATTTTACATACTAATTGTTTCACTTCCTATTTACAAGTGAAATAGGTAATATTTTTATTACCACTTTATATATTATCAAGTAGAGATTCAGAGAGGATACCCAAATTAGTATTTTTAATAACTATGCCAATAAGAGATACTTTATGTGAAGGAGATTGATGAAGATATTGATGATGCTTTAAAATAAATCATTAGTTCAGGTATTGTGCTCTGTTTCTAAAGATTTTGTTTTAAATTTTGAAGTTTTTTGGGAAAACATGGAGTCTAGACTTAAACTTAAAGAAGTATCCCTATAGGACTTCTAGAGCATAAGCATCTGACTTTTTGAACAATGTTAAAAACCAACTGTGTTGTGCATTTTCCTCAATAAACATAGAAGTGCAAGTAAGATGCAGTAATTTTATGCCTATTTACTAACTCTGACATTAAAATAAAATCTTGAAATATGAGAAAAATGAATTGATATTTCTTGGATTTTAAATTCTCAGTGATTATATTTTGAGATAGGATTTTTCTTTCTTCTTTCCTTCTTTCAGAGGAAGGTACTGCTTTGAGTTTGAATTTGTGAGGTGGCATTTGCTTTTATGCAACAATCTATGCCATTTCATATAAGACTTGAGGGATTTTGGTATCTTGTTCTGGTTGGCGCCTGGATGAAATTGCCTGCAGATACTGAGGGATGACTGTGTACAGTACAGTGTATTTGTCATTTAACCTTCTAGCATCACTTTTGACAAGGTTACTTAGCTTCTGATTCATAATTTCCTATTGAAGGATATTGTTAAGGAGAGAGCACCCCTATAAAAGTTAGCCTGAAGGAAACTTTTGATAGAAGACACTGTTTACAATCTGATTTTACTAAAATAGGTTTATACAAATCCAAAATTATCCTCTTACCCATCTCTCATTCTCTATCTCTTTTAAATACTTTAGGCATAAGTTATTAAAAGTAAAATGAGCCATTAAACCAAAATATGGTTAGAAAAACAATAGGAGTGATTAAGGTTTCCTTGAGTTGGAATTGTCACTTTGATATTCTTGATCCCAGGATGCTCATAATACACTGAAGTTTAACTTACTGAACTAAAAAGTGTGAATCCATTCATTCTCTGAAAATTTTATCTTAAGATTTTTAGGATTAGCATCCATAACCTCAAGGACCTTATTCTGTGACAAATGATAAAAACCACAAAGTAGAAGTTCTTATTTTGGTAGGTGTTATAGAATAATATGTGAATAGTTTTATGCAAAAGGTAGTTTTCCCTTTGCACATATGGTAAAGCTTTAAACTTTTGAGAAACTACTGGCCATGTAACTTTATTTATTGTTTTAGTTGTAATGTGAATAGTTTGTAATCTTCTAGAGCAAAATCCCATAACCGCCTCCCTTCTTAGAGCTAATTATCTCCTTTTCCTTTCCTCTAATATGACAGTTTATTCTGAGCAACAATAGGCTCGAACCAACAGGAATAAACTAATAGAAAGTATGTCTGTGCATTTATGGTTTGGGATTAACTGTTTCTCTGTCTTTGTTTCATTATTTTTCATCTAGGAATTGAAATGTAGGGAATAATCCAAATAAAAATAAATGTTCCTTTTTTTTGTAAAATGTTACTAAAAACCAGAGAATAGACAGAAATAAAATGTTAGGAATTTTAGGAGTTTGACACTATAAAATTATTGCCTTATGGTAGAATGAATATATAGTAAGGACCAAAAGTTTAATTCTACTTCTGTCATTTACTTAATCAAACTACAAAAATTGCTTATCAGTCCTCTTTCATCATCTTCCCTGTGGAAGAGTAACAATGGAAAAAGATCACATGTGAGAAGTTCTTTGGCAAACAGTAGACACTGAAAACTTGTGGGTTGCGGTCTTGAAGTGAAATGGCTCATGTCCTAGGGATGGACCAACCAGCTCTGTAAAATTTTAGGGAGATAGTTGTTATTGGTAATATTTTACCCAAATTTAAGATTCAAATAATATGTAGCTTAAAAAAAGATAAATACATTGGAATACATAAAGAATTTTTATCATCATCAGTAGCAGCAATAGAAGCATTATACTTATTAGGCATTACTTTTGACCATTATAGATACTATTTTTATTAATATGTGAAGTGTGATTGAAAATCATTAGTGTCTACTCTTCAGAAGTAATCAAGTTGAAGAATTTTTTAAAAAGATAATTTTATTACCACTGTACAGAATATTTGGAAGTGTTTGTTGGAAATTGGCCATTGAATCCCAAAGAAATTGTGGAGATAATCAGACTTCATTAGATGCCTTATTTATTTTTCTGGAATCTGTTGCATGTTCATTTAGTTTGCAGATGGCTTTAATTTGTGGTGGTTTAAATAAAAAGAACTGAGGTGTTCAATTATACAAGGAAGTAAGCCCCAATATATCTGTCATAAATTAATGGATTGTCCATATAAATAAATGTGGTATGGAAATCTTGCTATTCTAAATAGTAAATATATCAACATAGTTTCAGAATATCAGGCAGGTGTTTATGATACATTTGATATATTGTATAGATAATTACTGAATCCTATGAGAATGTACCTTGACTATTAAAAAGTTGTATTTTTAAATATGGGAGTATAGGTGCACTGGGTGCAGTGGCACACGCCCAAAATTCCATTAATTCTGGAGGCTAAGGCAGGAGAATGGCAAATTTGAGGCCAGCCTCAGCTGTTTAGTGATGCCCTAAGCAACGTAAAATGAGCTGTAAATGTTGCTCAGTGTTAAAGTTCTCCTTGGTTCAATCTCCAGTATGGAAAAAAATAAAATTAAAGTATAGACATTGATTCTAGAGTCTGAACATAAATAGTTCTGAAATTATCAATGTCACTGTTTTTTTGTGATCCATGTTGATAGAGATTATTTACAAACCTTGATCAAAGTGAATATAATGGAATATATTTCCACTTTTACTAAATATGTGTGCTAATTAAACTTAGAGATTTATAAAAAGCATTGTAATAAAGTCAAAGGACAATTCCTCTCCTACACACTATAAATTACCTATTTCTTAAAAAGCAAATTTTTTTCTCCTGTGTTATATACTAACACAATTGCAGATGTTCCTCATATCTGGTAGGTCTCCCAGGTTGTTTTGATACTTGATAGCTGATATTCTGCTTTAAAGCATAAAATCATTTATTTCCATTTTTTTTGTTTTTCTGAAAAAAAAAAAAACTCCCTACCAAATATGAAATTTAAAGAAAACATTCACTTTTGAGAATATAGTGAAAAATGTACCCTATGTACAAAACATGTACATACCTTATTGGAGAGGCTCAACATTTTTGTAGTTTTTTTTTAAAAATTAATTATTTTCTTCATACAGAAAAGAGTTTGAAATGGCTGATACCTTTTCAATAGACTGCATATTTGTAATCTTAAGAGATACTTTAAGAAACCATATAGTGTTTTTAGAGAGCTGTTTGTATTTCTTCATTTAAAAATACCAATATTTGAAGAGTTATCTTATTTTGAAGAGGCTTAAGTTTTCTGCAACTTTGTCTTTTGGTTCAAAATTATGCCCATGGATAGACCAGAATAAGGACTGGGCATGTAACAGAAATATTTGAAGTATTTATTAGTGATATTAATTTTTTTCCAAATTTATAAGAAATATGATAAAAATGTTCTTTGCTCTAAATTCTGCTACTTTATTTTAAAATAATAGATAAAAACTCTGTAATACCTTGCACAGTATTATTAGACACTAGTTTGTTATGCGAATGATCAAATGAATGGCTTGATAATTTATTGTTAATATACTAAATGATAATATTTATGTTGATGGCAGTTAATAAGGCCATCAGAAGTCTTAGATGATGTCTCTGTTCATATCTAACAGGTACTCCTGGGCTGACTTCATGTTATTTTTCTTTTTTTTAATAATCTACTAACATAAATTATAACAAATTAGTGACGGACTTTAAGTTTTTAGAATTTTAAAATTATTTTAGTGGAAGACTTTAGATTCAGTAATATAATATTAAATTCTTCAGTTACCAGTGTGTGTGTGTGTATGTTTGTATATACACGTGTATGTACATTTATATGTAATATTTATATTATATTTATATATGTCAATACATCTCATTCTGCATGTTTATGTGCTTATTTTTATAGGGAATTTTTCTATAATACATGATTATTTAAATATTCTCTTTATAATTGAAAAGCAAGAAACTTACAATTCTATATGAAATAGAAAACAAAATCACAAAATCTTAATATTCATGGGCGTTATTATTATACTTGCGTGTGTACTTTTACTAGTGCATTAGCTCCCCAAACACATTTTGGAATATGTAAATCATTAAAATTTAGTTGGGAAAATTGTTAGTATATATTCTAAATATATGGAAACATACTTTGATTGGTTTGATTGGCTTAAACTCAAATTTAATATTTCTACTATGCAGAGACAGATAACTATCCCTGAATATAACATTTGCAGGCACTTTGGAGAAGAGATTACAAAGAAGTATAGTTTCAATTTTGTTTTCATTTTGTCCATGTAATTATATCAATGATGAAAACAGTGGTTTAGAAAGTGACCACCAAGGAAAACAGTACTGTGTTTTCTTCCTCCTTACTTTGGAAGAACTATGAAACTATCATAGTCTGTTGGATCTGGCTCAAGATATTTCTTGTTCAAATATAGATAGAGGAATAAACAAACCATTTCTGGTAATTGCAAAGATAATTGGCCAGATGGACTTCATCTCCACACCTGGATCCCTACATGTGCCTAGAACAATCAAACTGCATGAATGATGACATTTGCACAATATGATATTATAATTACATGTAGGGGATTCTTAGGATGATTTATTACTCTGAGTAACAGCTGCCAGAACTTTGACTCTATTCCACATAAGTTATCTAAAAACACCTTTAAAATTAAAGAAATAGAAATAACCATTTTGACATAGGCATAAGGAAACATCAAAAAAATTAAACATTAATATTAGCATCTATTCTTTGTTTTAATCACAATAAAACATGCAGATGGTGAAATACCAGTATTCAAAACATGGTAACTCCTATTTAAAATAAATAAAATAAGAAATAGCTTGTATGCATGCAGGAAAAAAAAGTTAATCTTAGCTGGGTGCGGTGGCGCACGCCTGTAATCCCAGCACTTGGGAGACTGAGGCAGGAGGATCACGAATTCAAAGCCAGCCTCAGCAACTTAGCGAGGCCCTAAGCAACTCAGTGAGACCTTGTCTCTAAATAAAATACAAAATAGGGCTGGGGATGTGGCTCAGTGGTGGAGTGCCCCTGGGTTCAATCCCCAGTACCAAAAAAAAAAAAAAAAAAGTTAATCTTCAGTGTGGTAGTTATGTATGGATTTTCTTCCTTGCCCGATTTTTATTAGATTTTCCCCTTTTATAAGTGACTTGGTGGGAGATTCATTCCTAATCACCACCTACTGGAGACCAATCAGCCATATCATCCCTCTTTCTACGGAAAGGGCCCTTGAAATGAACTTAGCCATCTCATCTGTGCTTTGACTGTTCAGCTGGTTACACGAATGAGAGAGGAGTCATCCACTGTAGTGGTGGTAGAGGCAGTGAGTTCTGAGTGGATCACACTGGCCTGGAATTGTGCCTGGTTTCTCCTCCTCTTTTCCAGAGCTGCTTAAGTACCTTCCTGTTACTTAGCTGATTCTCACGCCTCCAGCCAATTTCATGAGCTGAGATACACGTTTCTAATGCATTTCCAATAAATTCCTTCTTCTAAAATTAGCCAGATTCCGTTTTTGCTGTTTATAAACAATTATGTTAACTGATGAAATTTTAAACTTACTACTTAACTCAAATTTTCTTCTGAGATACTGATTGCCTCCTACAAATTTATGATTTAATCTCTTTATCTATTAATATGCATGTACATATTGTCTTTTGACTTCAATTTCCTTCCTGTTATAAAAAAAATGCAACATGAAATCTGTCCTATTAAACTTTGGTATAGTAGAGTTAACTAAATGCCCATTGTTATACTGCAGATCTCTAGAACTTTTCCATCTTGCATGACTGAGACTCTGCCCATTGCACAGCAATTCTCCATTGTACCTTATCCCTAGCCTCTAGCAACTACTGATCTGATTTCTGTTTCTTTGAGTTTGACCATTTTAGAAAGTTGAGGAAAGTGGGATCATGCATTGTTTGTTCTTCTGAGACTAGTTTATTTCACTTAACATAAAAGTTGAGAGGTTTATCCATGGTGGTACACAACAGTTGCCTTATTTTTAAAGTATGAGTAATACTCAGTTGTATGCATATTCACCATTGTCTTTATCCATTCATTAATAGATGAACATTCAGGTAGTATCTACCTCTTATTTACTGGGAATAATATTGCATCAAATGTGTGAATATTAATATCTCATTGAGTTTTTTTAAAACTTTGAAGACAGATATCTAGAAGTGGAACTAATGGCTCATATATTAGCTCTAGTTTTAATTTTTTGAGGAAATGCCGTAGGATTTTTCAAAGCAGCCCCACCATTTACATTTCTACCAATGTGGTACAGGGATTCCAATATCTCCAAAACCTCTCCAACACTTGCCATATTGTGGTTTGGTTGTGTTTGGTTTTGTTGTTGCTTTTGGTTGTTATTGTTGTTATTTTTTTTTTTGTTAGTGAATATCCTAACAAGTGTGAGCTGATATGTCCTGGCAGATTTGATTTGCATTTCCCTGATGATTGCTGTTATAGAACATCTTTTCATAAATCTCTTGGCTTTTTTTTAATGTCTTCTTTGGAGAAATATCTATTAGAGACATTCACTCATTTTTTAAAATGGGCTGTTCAATTTTTTTTTTTCTTTTATTTACTTATTGATTCATTGAACACAAATGGAGTACAGCTATTGTTTCACTG
>JAJEJO010000905.1:337617-424273 GCA_020662805.1 Glaucomys volans
CTTGCCATCTTTCCCCCCCACATTATGCATCATCATTCATATATCAGAGAGACTGTTCAATTTTTTATTGAGTTGGAATGCCTAATACATTTTGGATAGTAACCCCTCATCAGATATGAGGTTTGTAATTATTTTGTCCCATTCTGTGGGCTGACCATTCATTCTGTTGTTTCATTCACTACCCAGGAACCTTCTAGTTTAAATGTAGTCCCACTTGTCTATTTTTGCTTTTGTCTGTGGGTGCTTTTGGTATTATATGTAGGAAATTAATGTACAGTTCTATGTCCAGGAGCTTTTCTATGATGTTTCCTTCTAGGAGTTTTAATATTTAAGTTCTTATGTTCAAGTCTGTCATCCATTTAAAATATTTTTGTGCACTGTCAAAGAAAGTATCCAATTGCATTCTTTTTATTTGTGGACATGGAGTTGGCTGAAGAAAATGTTGAAGAGACTATCTTGTCCCTATGTGTAATTCCAGCATCTTGTCTAAGATCATTTCACCATATATGTGTAGGTTTATTTTTAGACACTCTGCTTTACTTTGTTCTGTGTATCTGTCTTTATGCCACTGCCATACTGTTTTCTTTACTGTAGCTTTATAATCTGTTTTGAAGTAGGGAAGCATAGGAGTTCCAACTTTATTCTTCTGCAAGATTGTTTTTGCTATTTAGAATAACTTGTGGTTCCATATGGATTTTAAGTTTTTTTTTTCATTTATGCAACAAGTTTCTTTGGTGTTTCTATGGGACCTGCATTGAATCTGTAGATCACTTTGGGTAGAATGCACATTTTAACAATAATAAATCTTCGAATCCACAAACACCACACTTGGTATTTCTGTCACACCAATGGGAAAACTTTCATTTTTAAGTGCCTTCTCTAATTTCTTTCAGAAATGTTTTGCAATTTTCAGGGTACAAATCATTTGATTCCATGGTTAAGTTTGCTCCTAAATATTTTATTATTTTTATGCCATGTTAATGTGATTATTTTCTTTACAGTATTATGCTGACTGGAAGTGACTACATTTGGTATCCTTACTCTATTCATGATATTAGAGGAAAATCAAATTTTTCACTGTTAAATATGATGTTAGTGTGGGCTTTTCATAGATGGCCTGTATTATGTTAAGGTAATTTTTGTCTTATCCTGATTTCTGGCTTTTTATCATGAAATAATGTTGGTTTTTGTAAGTACTTTTTCTGCATCTATTAAAACGATCATATGATTTTTATTATTCTTTCTGTTAATGTTATCAAATTAGTAAATTTTTGTATGTTGACCCAATTGTGCATACGTGGTCATGAAGTCTGATTCTTTTAATTTGCTATTGAATTTGGTTTGTTAGTGTTTTATTTGGGGATTTTGCATCAGTATTCATCTGAGGTATCTGGAGTTTTATTGTAATTTGTTTCTTTTGGGGGGGGGGAAGTTACTGGGGATTGAACTCAGGTGCACTCAACCACTGAGCCACAACCCTAGCCCTATTTTTGTATTTTATTTAGAAAGAGGGTCTCACTGAGTTGCTTAGTACCTCAACTTTGCTGAGGCTGCCTTTGATCCTCCTACTTCAGCCTCCTGAGCCTCTGGGATTACAGGCATGCACCACCGTGCTCTGCTTATTGTAATGTTTTTAATTGGCTTTGGTATCAAAGTAATGCTGGCTTCATAAAATATGCTAGAAACGTTCCCTCCTCTTCAGTGTTTTGAAGGAGTGTGAGAAGAGTTGGTATTCATGCCTCCTTAAATGGTTTGTAGAAAACTAGAGTGTAGTAGCAATCTGGGGGTGGATATTGGATTTCTTCATTGTAGGAAGGTTTTTGGTTATTAATTGAACCACCATGCTCACTATTCAGTTTAGATTTTGTATTTCTTCACGACTCATTCTTGGTAGTTTGTGTTTCTAGTCATTTAGCCATTTATTCTAAGTTATCCAGTGTGCTGATGTGTAATTGTTCATTTCTAATCTCTTGGGATTATTTTTATATCTGAAACATCAACTTTAATGTTTCTTCTTTGATTTTTGCATTCTCTTTTTTCCTTTGTCTAAGAGGTTGTCAATTATTTTTACCTAATTTAAAAATCAAGTCTTAGTTTCTCTGATTGTTCCTATTGTTTTCTGACTCTCTATTGCATTTATTTCTGCTCTTAATTTCTTATTTCCTGCAACTAATTTTGGGCTTAATTTGTTTTTTCTAGTTTTTTTGAATTGTAAAGCTGCATTGTGTATTTGAGATCCCTTTTCTTTTCTGATGTAGAAATTTCTTACTATAAACTTCTCTCAGTTCTGGTTTGCTCTCTTCTACATGTTTTGATATGTTGTGTTTTTGTTTCTATTTTTTTATATGTTAGAACTTACCTTGGATTTATTTCTTGGAACTGTTAATTGCTTAGGAGTGACTTGTCTAATTTATATATGTTATTCCTTCAGTATTCCTTCTGTTCCTAATTTCTAGTTTTGTTCTATTCTGGTTGAAAGAGGGATTTGGTATTATTTCAGTTTTTAAAATTTGTAAGCCCTGTCTTGTGACCTGAATGTGATCCAACCTGGAGAATGTTCCATGTGCACTTGAGAAGACCATGTGTTTTAGTTTTGAGATACTCTGTAGATATCTACTGGGTTCATTTAGTCAATAGAATTATTCAAGTCCTTTCTCAAGTTACTGATCTTTTGTCTGATTTCTCTGTTATTAAAAGTGGGGTATTAAAAATTTCTTCTAACATAATTTGTTATTTTTTTCTCCATCACTCCTGTTAATGTTTGCTTCATATATTTAGGTGCTCAGAGAGTGTGTGTATTTCCATTTATAATTGTAATTTATCTTGGTGAATTGACCATTTTATCATTTTATGATGTCTTTCTTTGTGTCTTGTGACAGTTTTTGCTTTAATGTCTGTTTTCTTTCCTGATATAAGTACAGTCTCTTCTACTCCTTTTTGGCTAACATTTTTACAAAATATCATTTTCCATCCTTTCACTTCTAGGCTATGTGTTTTTTTAAAGCTAGAGATTCTCTTGTAGACAGCATATTGTTAGCTTTAATTTTTTTATCCATTCAGGAACTCTATCTTAGATTGGGTTGTTTAACCAATTTACATTTAAAGTAATTACTGACAAGGAAGAATTTAGTCTCACCATTTTGTTGATTACATTATGTCTTATCTCTCTCATTTTTCCCTCTTATCCCCTCTTGATGTTTTCTGTTATGTTTCATTGGTTCTTTTTTTATACTCATATGGTTTGATTTCTGTCTCATTTTTTCTTTTATGTAACTTTTATGGTATTTTCTTGGTGGTTAATAATCAGTTTCCATGAAACATTTATTATAGATTGATAGCATTTTAAATTCAATCATAAGCAATGTTCTCTACTCTTTCATTTTCCCTCCCACACACAGTTCATGTTATTGATAGCACAAATTGAATCTTTTAATGTTGCATTATATTAACACATTTTACTTATGGTCATTATTTATATTTTTGTCTGTTAGATTCTGAACAGTGTTAAAGGTTATTTATGCACCATTGTGGTATTTTAGGGATTTAGCATTTGTCTAAATATCCACCTCTACTATTAAGTGTTATAATTTTACATATTTCAATTTTGATACCTGGTGTCCTTTCATTTTATCTTGAAGGACTCCTTTAAACATTTCTTATAAGATTTATCTAGTGGTTATTAATTTCTTTAATTCTTGTTTAACTGGATAAGTCTTTATTTCTCCTTCATTTCTGAAGAATATTTCTCTGAGTTATATAGTATTTTTGTTTGGGTATATAGTATATTTGGTTGGTAGGTTTGTTCATCTTCTTTCATCATTTTGAATATATCATCTCACTCTCTTTTGGCCTAAATGGTTTCTGCTAAGAAACTACTAATATCTTATGGCGCTTCCCTTGTATGTAATGAATCATGTCTCTCTTACTGCTTTTAAACCTCTCCTTTGGTGTTTGATTTCTAACAAGTCAGTTTTGCTGTGGTGTAGTCTTTCTTCTTCAGGTTCATTCTGGTTGGTATCTATTAGGTTTCTTGATGCCATTTCCTTTCCCATATTTTGGAAATGGTCTACTATAATTACTTTAAATGTATCTTCTGCTCCCTTTTCTTCCTCTTTTCTTTCTGAGACTTCCATAATGTATATATTGGTATAGTCTATGATATCCTGCAAGTTATTCTTTTCCATATTTGCTCCTTTGACTAAATATCCTTTGAATGATTTCACATGGACTCTCTTTGAACTTACATTTCTTTCATTTGCTTCACTAAATCTGCTGTTGAACCCTTATGAGGATTGTATCAATTAAGTAATTTTATCATTAAAATTCAAAATTAGTTTAGTTTTTAAAAATATTTTCTTTGTTGATATTCTCATCTTAATGTATCATTTTAATGAACTTGTTAAATCTATATGATGGTATTTTCAGCTTATTCATGTACAAATAATCTATGACTATGATTTGACTTGTGATTTTTCAATTTTAGTGCAAAAGTGATTTGCATGTAATAGAAACAGTACTTTCACTTTTAAATTTTTTCCCCTAAGGTAGTGATCTACTACATAATAGTCTCTAGTGATTCTGGGCAGCAGTAGCAAGCTGCAACTTCTAGTAAAGTATGCGTCATGAGGGTAAACAACTAATACTCTACAGTGTACTCTGTTGCTAAGCTATGATGTTCTGTAAAAAAGTGTATTAAGTGAAGTTTTGATTTTGGGGGGAGGAGGTACTGGGGATTGAACCCAGGGGCATTCAACCACTGAGCCACATCCACAGCCCTATTTTGTATTTTTTAAAAACAGAATCTCACTGAGTTGCTTAGTACCTTAATTTTTACTAAGGCTAGCTTTGAGCTCTCTATTCTCCTGCCTTAGCCTCCTGAGCCACTGGGATTATAGGCACGTGCCACTACACCTGGCATGTTTTGATTTTTTATTGGTTCTTTTCAGGTGTACATGACAGTAGAATCCATTTTTTTTTTTTTTTTTTTTGCGGTGCTGGGGATTGAACCCAGGTCCTTGTGCTTGCAAGGCAAGCACTCTACCAACTGAGCTACATCCCCAACCTAGAATCCATTTTGACATTGTTATGAAAACATGAAATATGTTTTGCTCTAATGAGTTCATTGGCATGTAACCCATTGCAAGTCAAGAAACATCTGTACCTCAGTTTCTTTAAGGTCATATTCTCAAGATTTATTTCATTCATTTAGTTAGACTGTATTTCATGTCTTCTTCTTGTGCTTTGTTACTTTTTACTGGGTTTCATATATATGATAAAACAACCCCCTCTCCCAGACTTCATAAAGGAAAAGACCTTCACCAGTCAGGACAGCTAGAGAAACTGTGGTCCTCCCAAATCACTTCTATAAATGCATCCTCTCTGTACTTGTGTATGTACATTCCCAGTTAACAAGATTTTGTCAGTTTCTTCTTTCAGGAATTTATAATCCTGTTTTCTCTCTGCTGTCTAGGTCTACAGCTGATGTAAGCTGTCCATCTTCTTTTTGTTCTTACAGGCTCCCACACATCTAGATTATGCTAGGTCTTGTCAGCACTTTAAGTCAGCTGAGACAGAATCCAGTCCCTCAGGTGGCCCCGTGAAAAGCTGACACATTGCACAAACACTGCTTTTCTGTTCTTCCTGGAGAGAAGCCACTGTGCTATATCTGCAGGTGTCTGCAGCATTGCTGTTCTTCCAAAGCAGTGGAAGCCACCTAGCTCTTTTTTTCTCTTGGTGGTCCCCAGGCATGTAGGTCATGCCATCTACTCTCAGTGCCTCAAGACAAGCCACCAGACAAACTATTCCTTACACACCCCACACTCAAAAAACCACAATGTTAGATGACTATACTAGCTCTTTCCCACCTCAGAAGAGGAAGGAGTCTGGGAATTTTCTCCCAATGGCAATGTATTATTAAGGGAAATGATTCTTGGGAGTGAATACCACAGATTTGCCTTCTGAGTGTGGTGTGTTTGGTTTTGCACTTACCTGGGGTACGGGAATCTCTTGTTTCTATAGTTTTTAACAAAGGAAATCAATCTATACATTATTATTGAATCTTTCTCCCTATGGGAAAAGGAGGGCCTGGGACTTTCTGTTTTACCATATTTACCATATTCAGAACTTAAAAGTGACAGTTGTCTTAAATGCAACAATTTTAGGGAAAATAATCTCATATAGCATTGTCTATAGCCATAAAGTTGTATTCATATTTAGAATTTGCATTGGTTATTCATTGCTGTATAAAAATGAGCCCAAAACCTAGAGGCTTAAACTGTGTTTATTTGTCACTATAGGTTAGGAATTGGAGAGGGGCTTAGCTGGGTTCTTTAGCTTCAGTTTTAACACAAAACAAATCAATTTTTTTTAAAAAAACTTTTTATTCTTTTTAGTTATACATGATAGAATATATTTTGACATTCATACATGGAGTATACTTCCTATTTTGTGACAAAGCAAATATTTTCAGGATTATTTAGGAAAATCTGCTTCCAAGCTCACTCATGTGCTTTTGGATGGATTCAATTTCTTGTGGACTGTTGAGCTAGTGGTCCTGCCAGGTGTTCTGATCTTTTAGTGGTAATGATGGAGGGAGCTTCTAAAGGTTTCGAGTAGGAGAAATAGCTATTTAATTTAGGCAGATTTATCATACTTAGGGTGCTAATCATAAATCTGTTGCCACGTATTTTGATTTTATTGTCTATAGCTTCCAATTTTGCAAGAATTTTATTTTGTATAGTGCTCTTTGGTTGAGTCTGCAGCAGAATAAAACTATTTGTGGAATGGTATAATATAATTCCAAATTAGCTATAATAGGAAAACTATAGAAATAAAGCTTGGAACTGATTGAGAAACCTTATCAAATACTAAATAATATTACACTTGCCAAGAACATATAATTTCCTAGGCACTGTTTGAAGAATTTTACATGATGACATTATTTTATCTTTATAACAGTTCTATACTATTATTCTGTATTATTATTATTATTATTATTATTTTTGCAGTACTGGGGATTGAACCCAGGGCCTTGTGCTTGTGAGGCAGGCACTCTACCAACTGAGCTATATCCCCAGCCCCCTGTATTATTATTATCTTCTTCATTTTATGAATCAGAAAATTAAGATGTAGGTAGATTCAATACCTTTCCATCTATCATACAGCTAATAAGTTGAGAGATTAGGGATGGAACCTGTTAGTGTGACTCTAGACTCTCACTACTAAAAATGTCATTATCATTTCATCCCAGGATCGTGTAAGAGATTGATGGAAATTTACAATCTCAGGCTTTATCCCAAAAGATCCTTAAACAACTTGTAGGCCAAAAGTTTGAGTACATTTTGAACACATGCCCTCAACTATTTTATTATGTTGTAGAATAAATGAAAATGAGAAAAAGCCAGTTGTAGCAACATATTGTAAAGAGTAAGGAATACATAGGACTTATCATAAAGTTATTCCAAGAAATGTATTGTGTCTCTTTTGTTCTGCAACAGAAGTTATTTAGAGTAATAATTGTAGGACTTTACTTATGAATCCTGCTCATCTTCTGCACACTCACTTTACTAAACTTTTATCTGTTTATCTATAAAGCAGATATATGTGGTAATTTGGCACAGGTAAAGAGATACATATGAAAGTAGTTGGGAACTATTAAATACTCAACCTTGATAAATAACATGCTAGGTACTCAGCAATTATTAGGGTTCTTTTAATCCCCTCCTCAAATTACTGAGGATAAAATTAAAATTCCAAATGGGAAGAAGTCACTAAGTTAAATTTCACGTTAAGTGGTGGTCACTTAGGAAATATCTGAAACAGCATTTTCATAAATACCCTTCTAAAAATATCAAGGAAATGGTAAAATTATCAAACAATACCCTACATAGGATTCAGACAGAACTGAGGAAAATTCTTCCACAGTATTGAATCTCTGGGTTTGGTATGTGTATTTTTTTGGACTGGTCAAAAACTGGATAACCAAATATATGATTTCATCTATTTATGATGGAGAGATACATCCTTTTTCTACAAAATAATGATTCATGTATTTACTTCTTAGTTTATTCATGGAGTAAATATTTTTTGAATTGCTAAAAATGATATGCAGTTGAGTATAATGAGCTTGAAATATTTTTGTGACAGTGAAGATGATATAGGGATCAACTAAGCAGCTGTATTCATTGATCTGATCCTGGAAGGGAAATGCTTATTTGGAACTGAACATTCAAAGCTGTGGTTGTGAATTATCTCCTTAGTGACTGTGAGAATGTTTAGGATGAGAAGGTGATCAGGCTGTGGATGAAATGACAGATGGGAAAGAGTGATATTTACGAAGAGGAGGATGAGTGCTTATGGAAATAACAGAACACATTCAGCAGAGAGAAGTGTTATCAGAGACAATGATGAAGAGATATCATAAGATAAAATATATAATCATGTCACATGCTCCTGAGAGTCAGATAACAAAATTACTAGATATCAATTAAATTTAAAAGATCAAAATATTAGATTTTTTATAGAAAACAATTTTGAAGAGTGGTAGATGCAGAACCAATGCATAGGCAATCAAGAAATAGAAACAGTATTTGTACACCGAATTCTCTAAAGCAGAATTGTTAAGAAGAGGGAGGGTAACTAACACCAGAGAAAGTCTCCTCACAGAAACTCTTTTCTTTTCAAGGTTGTGTTATTAGGAAAATTGAGTAAGTCTGAATGCTAAATGGAAAAAATTCCATTAAGAAGAAGTTGAAGATTAATGTGATGGTAAAATTCAAGTCATGTCTGCCCTTGTGTCCAAATTTCCATCTTGGATTAAAAAATCCGAGGTATATCCATTGGGATTGGAATAAGATCCTTCCTATTGGAAGAAAGCCTCAGTGAGAAAAAGGAAAGGAATGGAGAGAAACAGGGAGGAATTTCAAACTGCGGTACTTGGTAGAGGTTTATTTCAATAGTGAGTAAGCCATGCCAGGTGATCCAAGGAACTCTTTTTTTTTGAAAAGCAAGATGTCTAAGGAATGAGGTTCTAATGTATGCCACAACATGGATGGAACTTGAGGACATTATACTAATTGAAATAAGTCACTCACAAAGAGACAAATACTGTATGATCCCACTTACAAGAGGTATTTAGAGTAATCAAAGTCACAGAAACAGAAAGCAGAAATGATGATTGCCGGGGGCTAGAGGAGGGGAATATGGGAAGTTATTGATTAATGGGTAGTTTCAATTTTGTAAGACAAAAAATTCTGGAGATTAGGTGCTCAACAGTGTGGATACACTTAGCACCATTGGTTTATATACTAAAAAATGGTTACAGTGGTAAATTCTATGCTATGTGGATTTTAACACAGTTAAAAATGGTAGATGTTAAAAAATTGTGCTTCTTTTGAAACCTACTTATAAGGTAAATATCTATCTTTCTCTGTCTCTCTGTGTCTCTGTCTCTCTCTCTCAATTTTAATAGAGAAGACACTTTTCTTTCCCAATGTTAGGAAAGTATATAAAACATAACTGTGTATAGAGAGGGAAAAACTTAGTAACAACTGCAAACTCTTAATAAATGAAGATAACAGAAACTCTTAATAAATGAAGGGACTGGCCATACACATGTACAGTGGCAGTTACAGAGGGTTCTTCCCATAAGCTGACAGTATATGCAAACCCATTATGCTTATGAATAATTATGGTTTAGTTATGAGGTGCCTCCCAAAATGCTCATGTGTCAGGAAATGCAGGAATGATCAGCAGTGCAATTATTAGTTTATTAGCTACTGTAACCTAATAATTGATTAGTACATTTGATGCATTAATAATTTCAGTGGATTAGTGGGTGGTAATTATAGACAGGTGAAAGGTAGCTAGAAGAAGTAGGTCACTGGGAATAGATCCTTGGGAGTTTTATTTTATCCCTGGATCTTCTCTCTCTCTGCTTTCTAACTGCCATGAGCTGAGCAGCTTTCTTCTGCCACACTCTTCTGCCATGAACTCTGCCTCACCTTCGGCCCAGAGTGGTGGAGGTGGCTAACCAGGGACTGAGACCTCTGAAACTGTGAACCAAAATGGAATTTTTTTCCTCTAAGTTGTTATTGTCAGGTATTTTAATCACTGTGACCAAAAGCTGATTATCACGTGTATTCATTCTCATCTATACTCAAAGAAAAGTTCAAACTAAGTAAGAAAAATTTCAACATATCAAATAGAGAAGATTAGAATAAAGAAAAAGGGTTTGGGGATGTAGTTCAGTGGTAGAGAGCTTGCCTAGTATGTACATGGTTCTAGATTCAATCCCCAGCTCTGTAAATAATAATAATAACAAATAATAGTAATAATAATAATAATAATAATAATAATAATGTAAAAGGAAAAACAATGCTGATGATGACTAAAATTAAACTATAATATATGTTGTTATTAGAAAAGTCAGTGGGTACAACCGTGTATCATGTGGAAAATCATGTAGTAGTTATGAATCTAAATCTCTTAAGGATTTATACCTTCTACATTGTAAGCTCAAGTATATAGATGTGTATATATATATATGTTACATGTGTGTATTAGGGAACTATTATTTTATAGGGATATTACTCATAGTGTTAAAAACAATAAAAACTGAACAACTTATAAAACATACAATAAGGGAATGGATAAATCATTATAAAATTATTTTGAATTCTTGTACAATCAGCATATATAACTTCCTAAAAATGTTCAGTGACATTGGACATTCTCATGATGCAAGAAGATTGGGGAGAATAATCCATCTGACTGTTGTTTTGTGTGTTCATCAACCCATACATCTTTCCATCCATCTAGATAAATTTATCAATCATTGGCTAACATATATTTACATATATATGTATATAACACATGTATATATATGCATATATATACACATGCACAGAAAATACTACTAATGAAATATATATTTCATTATATATTTACATGTAAATACTTATATAAATATAAATAAATGTATTTTATAATATATATTTCATTAGTATATATTTCTCTCTATATATATCATTATACTATTATTTCCCAAGTTATGAGATTATGTATATTTTCAGAAAAAAATAATGGGAATGCATTTCTTTGACAAAAAAATAGTTCTTTATTTTAAAAGCTTTAAGAAGAAAGTAATTATAATGTGTTAAGGAGGTTGAAAATGGACATCTTTAGTTAAGATTTTTCCTGATATATTTGTCTGCCTTCTATCAACATGTCCTTTGTGGTTACAGACATATTTATTCCAAATAATATTAGTTGGAACCTAAAGGATTTGCATAGTGTTTTTTTTTTTTTTTGGTGTAATACTGGATACGTTAATGAAATAAGGAAGCTGTAATCATTACTAATTGTATTTTAAAAGAATCATTTGTATTGTATTTTCATCGAAGAAAACAATGAAGTCATGTTTCCTCTTTTATAACCTGTATGAGAAACTGTGGAGTTTGAAGCTACTAACTATAGAGCCTTACATTGTTAACTTTAATGACAACAGATCTTCCTTTTCTGAATGTCAGTGCTTTCAGTGAGGGAAAGAGGACGTTCTTTTCATACCATACTCATTTAGCAGATGGACCACTAAATAAATCTCATTGCATATAGGGACAAAATAAGGCCTTTGTGTAGTGTTAATAAACCTTACCCCTGAGAAATTCTGTGTTTTGTTTGGGGCAAAAAACTCTACTCGTTTAATAATGGTGGTATGATTGACAGTGATGGACTAGAAAGTGTTTTGGAGCATTCTTCAGCAACTAGAAGTTAATGTAGAGCTATTTCCAACAAATGTTTCACTACTGTGCCAGGAAATAAATGTGTCAGTTACATGAGATAAGAGGATGCTATTTCTTTTAAATTTCATACTTTAAAAAAATATTGAGCTAAGAGGATTTTTAGTTCTGATCATGATCCCAAGTCCCTATGTGATAATGCAGGTTACTTAAGTACTCTTGGCCTGAGTGTCCACATTTGTAATAATTCTTTTAAGGACTAATTTAAATAATAATAGTTTTCATGGTAGTTTTATGTATTGAGGAAAATATATTAGAGCAAGATGACTGGTGATACTAATTAATCTCCATTATTTTTAGAGAAATAAGTCAGTTGACAACTCTGGCGTAGTTAGAAAAAATTAAAATAGTATAGGAAAGAGTATGGTATAGCATCCCAATCCCCTTCCAATTTTTGTTGTAATACTAGACAGAATGAGAAGAAATGCATCTAAAGATTATTTTATATAAAAGATGAAGAATTTTGAGTTCATCATTAGAAGATATTTACTGAGTGCCTATTGATGTTTTAAGGTTAATTTGACTTATCTATTGATAGACTGAAAGTGATGTAAAGTTAGAGGCAGGGGAATCCCAGATCAGAGGCTACTGTTTGTGAAATAATAGAATCGAAAAGTCCCTCGGTGGTGTACAAAAAAATTAAATCAATATTTATTTGTTGAAATTCCACTGTGTTCAAGGAATTGGGTGAGTGCTCTTTCTTACCATTCTGAAGAAGTTTTAAGAAGGAAAGAATAATAAAATCTTGGATTTCCATCAGCGATCACATGGAAAAGGTATTCATAAGATAAAATTGCCAAGTCCTAATACTTCTTCCTTTCTTACATTTTTCAAACTGCAATTAGATAACTGTTACTTTTATATAAATCATCTGCAAACAAAACAGAAGATTATTATAACAAATATCTGAAAAAGAAGTGGCACATACATTATGATTTAACTTATTTAATACTGTGTTTAAGATCATCTATTTGCATTGATATTTTTAAATGAAGAACTATGTCTAACGTATGTTTCTTTAATAACATTAGTTTTATAAGTACTCAAAGTATTGTTTTACACTTATTATTTTGATTTGCTCCTCCTAAACAGGCTTTATTTATAGTATATCATATGAGACCTATTTTACTGATGAAGGAAATTAGATCTGGTAAGGTTAAATGACATTTTCAGGGTCACACAGCTGGTTAGTAGGAAAGTCATAATGCAAATCAAAGAATATGACTCAACTATATTGTGCCTCTGTTACTCATTTATGTGTCTTTTGCATAGCAACTTTTTAAGATTAATTGTTTTTTTTTTTCCTTCACCATCTTCTTTTTAAAACCATTTCTCCCAAGTAGTCAGTAGCAACAAAATTGGGGGATGATGGACTGATGGACTGAAAGAGCTCAAGGGCTGAAGGGGGAGGAGAACATTTCTGAAAGTTATAAAATAACTACAAAAATAATGGTGCACATCAAATCATTTCATTTAGTAGGTTTCTAATTCTAATCTTACATTTTTTTTGCCATATAAGTAAAAAATAATTTAGTCAGACTAGTTTTTGTATTTGTCCAAAGTCTTTAAAGTGATTTTTTATTTCTACTTGATTAGTTATAAATAAATATGAATAAAAATCACCTGTTACCATAATTATGGTTGAATATCTCAAAATAAACCTTGGCAATAAATTTATTAGATCTAAAACAAACCATTTATTCATGAGAATGTGTGCATTAAATGCCCTACAAATACTTCGTTAATTTTATATTAATTAGTTTCATTTTTAGTGTTCCACACTTTAATTGCTTTAGTGATTTTTTTTCTCTTGTAGGTATAAGTAGTTTCACAGAATGTTAAAATGTCAATAAGCATTATATTTATTGGTTGTTCCGTAGATTGCAAAACATCATTTGACCTGTAATTATGAGAAACAAAAAGGTCTAACAGGAAGATATTTAAATACCATATAAATACTTGCATTAACCCCTTAGCCTATGAATTTATCAAATTTGTCAGGGAAATACTTATTGTAAATTATGTTAATCTCTAATTGATTGCTAACCCACAATTTTAATTGGCTAATAAGTTTTTTAAAAAATATAAACTAATTCTGTCAAATATTTTAATCAATGAATAATTTTACTCCAATAGGAACAGTAAAACAACATATATCTAATTCTTTTTCTATACAAAACAAAACACAAAGTAACAGAACCTTATTATAACTTTAGTATTAGACAGCAACTTGGTTAATATTCATTATAAACTAAAAAGATTACATTGAAGGTTTTTGTTGTTGTTGTTTTTGTTGTTGTTGCTGTTGTTTTTGTTTTTTTGTTTTTTTGTTTTTTTTGAGAGAGTGTCTCCATAAGTTTCCCAGGCTGGTCTTGGTCTTCCTGCCTCAGCCTCATGAATAGCAGGGATTACAAATGTGTTTGAAGTATCTTAACTCAGAAACATGGATGCTTAAAAATCTATTGTTTAAGACCATTGATAATGAATTTGTGAGCATGAGATGATTGTTTACCTTCTTATTAACTAAGGTTTTTTTTTTAATCAGTGCATAAAATCTGGGATAGGAATAATTTAAAAATTTATTAAAGTCTTAGGGTAATACATATTACATTAGCTTATTTTGATCTGAAATTTACATTAGAAATAATCTTCATAACTTCTCTAACTTTTATATATTACTGAGTTGGGCTACCACTCACCTGGTGTCAATGTGTGAACTGTACTTTTGTTAATAAATGTTCCCATGTGTACTGTTGGATGCTCCTGTAGTGTTCATCAAAGTGCATGCATTTCACACTGAAAGAAAGTAGTAAGGAATACTTCTCTTGTCTGAATGTCCCTGGGAAAATGCTCAACGTGAATTGTTGGGTTGACCTGAAAAGCTTCCAGTTATGTTTCTCTGACTATAAGTTATGAAATGTATACTCTAGTGAGAAATGATAAATTTAGTCTATCTTCTCCTGTCCTGTGATCCTTGAGTACGTATGATGGAATGACTATACCTTATATAAGTCCGTGTTGATCAAAGTGCGCTCCATGGAGAAGCTTCATGGGTCTCACCTAGGAATGTTTTAAAATGTTCAGGCTTCTCTTCCACCCCTAGAACTGCTGGGTGAAAATGTCTATTTTAATGAGGTACATAATTGATTTGTATGCACCTCAAAGTTTGGGACATGCTGAACTAAGACCTAGCCAATAACAAAATCTGAGTTGATCATTTCTTTTCCTGTAGGACATGGTGCAAAATTAGCACCAACTATCTATTTGTTGATTGACTGAGTACAATCACTGTTGTATTGTGTTAAGGGCTGGGCCATTCTGTTTTTTACCTCTTGCAAAGAATGACAGCAGTTTCTGTCTCCTTTGTGTTTTCCTGTCATTGCTATCCTATTACCTTTTTCCAAGCAGACAAAGTCACCTTTGAAATTTTTTCCAGATGAATAAGAAAAAATATATATTTTAAAAAGATCTGAGGCTGTTTGATGTTTAAGCACACTAAATAAAAGGATTGCATTCCTTTTTCCTCACCTGATTGCATCTTAGTAAATGCTTAGAAAAGCATATTTGATGGAATGTTAAACAATTTATTGGAATGTGATAACATCTTATACATTTTGTCGTCTGCCTTATGAGACAATAAACTCCCACATGAAGTGCCATCAGCTTTAATTATGTACTCTTATTGAAGCCTAAACCTCTGCTGAAGCTGGTGCAGGTTTTTCTTGACTGAGGACTGAACTGGCAAACAGAGTGTGATTTGCATTTTATCCCCCAGAGTGAAAAGTACTATGTCCTCCATTTCATCAGAGAGGTATTAACTTTATGAAGTATCCCAAAGTGTATAGAACCAGTGAGACTTTTTTCCTTTGAATTGTTTAAATTATTGAACATATGTATTTACTTTATCTTGCTACAAGAATGAAAAAAAAATCTTTATTGCAGCGAAGATTTTTCTTTTAAATTTTTTTTATTCATGGAGTTTGTACTCTGTTAATTTTGCCTCTTAATGAAATACTCTTTAAAAACTAGGAGTCTAGAAACATTGCCCCCAACCCCAACTTTAAGTCTGAACTTTAAACTCTGTGTCCTCCTCCATTTATTTCACATTTCTAAATAATATGCATGAATGTTGCTGCCACCACCAATTATCTTCACAATAATATTAAATACGATTTTTAAATTAAACAAAAATTATAGCAATAAAATTCAAAAACATCAAAGATTAAGAAAAGATACCAAATATCTCCATTAAAGAAAAATTAATCACACATATAATTGGGGATCAGAATGTCATTTGACTTCTTCCTGGCTGGAAGGGAAGATGGAGTGAAATGGTAAGTCCCATCCATTTTGAGATGTCATGACAGTGTGCCTTTTTAAAATGTTTTTATTTTCACAGACTGTATTTTGATCCATTGTACACAAATGGTGTACAACTTTTCATTTCCATTGTTGTACACAATGTACATTCACACCATTCATGTAATCATATATATACATAGGGTGATACTGTCTGTATCAGTTTACTAACTTTCCTTCCCTCATACCCTCTGGCCCCATTTTCCTCTACACCATCCAAAGTTCCTCCATTCTTCTCTTGTCATCCTCCTCCACCCCTCCCACCCCCCGTTATGTATCATCATCCACTTATCAGAGAAAACATTCGGCCTTTGGTTTTTTTGGTTTGGTTTATTCCACTTAGCGTGATATTCTCCAACTGCATCCATTTACCTGCAAATGCCATAATTTTATTCTTATTTATGGCTGAGTAATATTCCATTGTGTATATATACCACAATTTCTTTATCCATTCGTCAATTGAAGGACATCTAGGTTGGTTCTACAATCTAGCTATTGTGAATTCAGTAGCTATGAACATTGATGTGGCTGCATCACTGTAGTATGCTGATTTTATGTCCTTTGGGTATAAACCCAGGAGTGGGATAGCTGGGTCAAATGGTGGGTCCATTCCAAGTTTTTTGAGGAATCTCCATACTGCTTTTCAGAGTGGCTGCACCAATTTGCAACCCTACCAGCAATGTATGAGTGTGCCTTTTTCCCTACAGCTATGCCGAAGCTTATTATTGCTTGTGTTCCTGATAATAGCCATTCTAATTGGAGTTAGATAAAATCTGAGGGTGGTTTTAATTTGCATTTCTCTAATTATTCGAAATGATGAGCACTTTTTCATGTATTTGTTGATCACTTGTATATCATCTTCTGTGAAGTATCTGCCCAGTTCCTTAGCCCATGTATTGATTGGGTTCTTTATATTTTGGGTGTAATTTTTTTTAAGTTCTTTATAAATTTTAGAGAGACAGTGTGCCTTACTGTGGGTCATTTTCATTTGGCAGATGATCCTGTGGGTTCTTTCTCCCCAGGAAGTCATTCCTTAAAATGTGCTGAATTGTATCATATTATTCTTTTGTCATTACTACTTCCTTTTTCTCTAATCTTTTCTTCCTAACAACCTACCAGTTGATGCTTAAGCTTTCTGTTTTTATCTTCCAATTTATTTAATTTGGGTACAAGTTTGAAAATTAAAATAGTGGCACAAAGTTAATTCAATTACCAATTCCATTCTCACACTTTCCCCGGCACCAGGGCCCTGATTTAAATATTTGCATCGGAATAAGTTTTTCTGCTTAGATAATGGATGTCTTCAAAGAATCTGAGGGCTTTTGCTTATTCATTTTTGATTTCATTTCTGAAAAATTAGCACTTTTTGCAGGTGTTTAATTCTTATTGGAATCATTTTGTAAGTTTTCTAATGTAATTTTGTTAAAATACTAAAACTTATCAATCATGAACTTTTGTGTGGCCTCCTGCAAAGGCCTAATTGCACAAAAATGACATTAGGTTATTTTTGACCAAATTGCACATTCAACTATATACTACTCACATCTGAGTCTCTGCCTTTGTGTAAGTCAAGATATCTGTTTCCCTTCTTTTTTACTTTTTTTAAATATCTTCAAAAATTTGATTATAATCCTCTAGATTTCTTTAGATACTGATGTCAAAAGAAATTTTCATGAATATATCCAACTCTCAATTTTCACATGAAGATTATGACATCTCTGCATGGCTTTGTTCATGAATTTTGTAGTCAAGATCACAGTGTTCTAGGTATACTGCTAACAGTTGTAGGTCCATTAGTACATGGTTCTTGCTTAATTTTCATTAGAATCTTTTCATAAGTTCTTATAAAGGCATCCTAATTCTTTCATGCAGATTCTGCAACGTTTATTTTACAAATGAGGAAAAAAGTGAAGTTTAGAGAAGCTGATTTGTCCCATGTTGTATGTGTAAGTTTTAAAGCCTGGTTCAAGTTTGTGTGATGCAATGACCAAGCTCTTGTGCAGTATTCTATTCCTAGAGGTGCAAGTTTGAATTAACATCTTTCTGTGTATGTTCAATGTCAGGTACAGACATTTATTCAGAAGAATAGCACATGAAACTATTACTACCTAAAATCCCTTAAATTGGAGAATACTTTGAGGAATTTAAGATCTTATGCAAAGAAGGTAGAATTAGACCATATTTGGTAGAAATCCTACTGGTCATAAGTTTTTGAAAACCATTTAGCAGAACAAAAAAAGATAATACCATGAATAAAGTGAACACAGCTCATATAATTTAGATGTGTACTAATTACTACCATAAATTAATCCCTCAGGTTCATTTTAAATTCCACATCCTCATTGTTTCAACATTTCTTTTTTTGTTGCTCAAATTAAAATGATTACTAAGAGCTTTTGTGTGTATGCACATTTAAATGCATATTGTGCTTCTGAAGTTTGATCTAGATATTCAACACCACTTTATTTTATGTTTTTCAATTTATGATTGAGAATTGATGACTGTCGTCCTTAAGTTCTCACATTGTCTCTGGTTACAAAGACTGGTTGACTTGGATGGCTCCATGGGAAAACCCTTGGGTACTGATATTTCTAAAATCTCCTTAAAATGTGTAAGATTGGAACTTTTTCTACCTATGAAAATTTGTGGGAACACAAGGCAGCAAAGCAGTTAACCCCTGCACCCCCTGTACCCAGGGCATCCCACAGTCAATAACTGACTGCTTCCTGTAGATGAAAGGCCAGCTCTCTTGCCTCTAGGTGGGATCATTCTGTGGTGCTGTTCAAATTCCCAAAATCCCTGTAGGATCTGTCTAAACTAAATGGTGTACTGAGTCAGCTCTCACAACAGCTGTCTGTGAACCTTACTTTTAGATTCTACATTCAGTGATGTTATAGGGATAACTTAAAATTGAGTATGGTAAGAGTAGTTACAACACATAAATGGACAAGCACTAAAAATCAAGGTTTTTTCCTTTTTCTTCTCCCCCAAAGCCGTTTACCACCAAACAACTGAGCTGAGCTTACATCATTGAGGATCTCTTCACCCCTGCCTTTTGCTGTTTCCTTTTCTTCCTTATCTAATTTTTATACTAATTTTTAAAGAAGATATTGCTCTCATTTTCAGGATGAGAAGTGAGTATCTAGCTAAATGTCTCCAAAGCACGTCATTTCTAATATGTCATGCTGTGTCCAAAAGATGAAGTGAACAGAACATTAAAAGATCACCTAGTCATTCATTGGTCTTTTCACATGGCTTTCAGTAAAATATTCTGAATAATTGATTATGATTCCTCTTTTAATTGGGTAGAGATGTTAATGAGGAAAGTAAGTCAGTTTGAACAAGGTGACAGCCATTTAAAGATGTGCTGTGAGTGAAATAGTATCTACTTTGTTCTGGAAAAGAAGATTTGGATTTCTGTAGCATCCTAGAACTTTGTTAAGTTACTGCTGACATTGAAGTTACTGCTTTTTATAAAATCCAAGAACAATGATTTACCTTGTGATTGAGAAGAAATTGATTATTCATCTTTTGGATGTCAAATTAAACTCCACCCACGATATTTAATCTGATAAGCATTTTAAGCTGTAATTGAGTCTTTCTTGGCCTTTGAAGTTAGTGGAAAGAAATAAAAACATTCTATGAAGTAATAATTTAAATTTCATTTTTAAAAACAAGATAAAAGAGCATATAAAGGCACAAAGACAGTATATATTTTATATCATCTTTGTGGAGGAATTCATACTTAAAAAGCCATATATATTCATAACCTCACAAATTTGTTGAACAAGAACATGCTTTCCCCATTATGAAAGTAGTGATGATAAATCTTAGCATTTTTGTTAACTTTGCTTTCTTTTGCCAATCATTGAATGTTTTTTGATTGATAGATTATGAATGTACCCGAAGTTTCTTAAAAACATATTTTGGTCTAGAAATGAAATTATAAAGACATGTTTTTTTTATCTTTAATTAGGGATGATATGAATTAAAATCACTTTTCTAGTAATGATTGAGTCAAATTTTGTGTCTTAATTCCTTCAGCATAATCCAATGTATCCTCTGATTTTTATTCAAATAGCTTTATTGTTTTTTCTGGTATTGCCTAATCAGTCCACATCCAACTGGTTAAGAACAATTTTAGCCCAAAATGAATATAGCATATCTGATTTCCATTTTTGTTACCCTATGAGAATTGAAACACAGCTAAAACTCAGTTGGCATAGTATTTGCATAGAGGATTGTAATCTTTGGACTTTTTGTAGGTTTTATTTGTCCCTGTGATTGTGAAAATATGACATTGGGAAAATGATTGCATTCTGAAAGAGTAAAATGCATGTTTCCACAAGTATGGATTTTATTGCTTTTATTACCTGCCTTTACATTCCAGGAATTTATATTCCTCAAGTACATATCATAAAATATATTTTGAATATGTGTTAGTTTATTTGTATAATAACATTAATAAATATTATTATTAAAATGTTAAATTATTAACCTTCATGAAAAGGTAGCACTTTAGTTTTTAGAAAAGCTCATTCAATAAAGTCAAATCTATGTATCAAGGTGAATTTGTCTTTATTGATTTTCATGAATCTTTATGGAACACATTACATTTTGTTTCTGAACACAAAATAAAATTCAGAAGTTTGAGTACTTTACTGAAGATCATATGTATTGTTAAAGTCAAGAATGATGTTTTGGTTACATTAGAAATATAAGTAAAGTCTGTGGGTGTAGTGGTAGTACAGTTGGCTATCATGTATAAGAACCTGGATTGATTCCATACAATACACACACACACACACACACACACACACACACACACAAATACAAGCATTTTACTTGCCAAACAATATAGAGAAATCATTACCAAAAAACAATTCCATAATTTAAGTTTTTCATAGTGGATTTTGTTGTCTAACATAAAAATAAATCATTTGAGTACAAGAGAATTGATCTTTTTCTGTTCTTTGCCCTTGGTTTCTTTCTTCAATTTAATATTTTGTATTTTTTAGTCAATTGACTTCCAAACAATGTAGCAGTTTAAACTCCAGTATCAGTTTTTAGGGACAGTCACTAAGATTGAGAATTGGCTTCATTTTTATGAATTAAAAGAAAAAAGAGAAACTCCAGTTATTAGTAAGGAGATATATTTACATATATACGAATTGTTATTTTTTTCTTTGGGAATTATCATACTCTGCCATTGGCAATGTCTTTTTGAGAACTCTCTTTGGCTTCAAATTTCAGCTCCTCTACTGTCTAGATATAAGACCTTGGGCAAATCAATTAATGGCAAGGGTTTCTGGGTATATTAAATCAGTCAATACATAGAAAGGTCATAGAGTAATCCCTGATATGGACTAAATAGTTTTTGATTGTGTATACATCATAAACTTGTGATAGTAGGGGGCCCTTTAGTATCCAGCCCTATTTCCAGTGTGCTATTACAGGAATAGAGAAAATATTCAATTGTATTCTTTTTGAATATAAGCTATAGAAGTAGGGATTATTAATTGAGAAAGGAGTAGAATTTTTCCATTATGCTTTGGTTAGTTGTCACTTGGGAAATTTTCTGGTTTCTTGTAGATTATACATGCGACCAAAGTTCCCATGACTGTCCATTATTTTGTCATATAATCTGTAGGTAAAATAATATATGGTGTATATCTTGGTGGTGTAGCTTAGATGCTCTGTTTTTGGTAAGATGCAGCCAGAAATCAACAGCTAGAACCAATACCAAGTAGTCACAAGGATTCTTCTTCGTTCTTTTACCTGATTGTATAGGGCAGCAGTTTTGAAGCTTCATGCATTGGAATCACCTAGAAAGCTTGTGTAAACATAGATTTATCAGTCCAGCCCTTAGAGTTTCTGATTCACTAGGTCCTGAGTGGGGTCTATGAATTTTCACTTCTAACAAGTTCACAAATGATGCTAATATTGCTGGTCCTGGAAGTGAACTTTGAGGAATTCTAGAGTAGAATGTTTGAAGGTTCTTTAGTAACTCTGAGCAATGAGGAGAAATAATTGTGAACATATTTTCTCTTAAAATTAGGAAAGCTTTGGTTTTCTATAACATTTTAAAGACAAAATTATATATGAGTTTTAAAAGTCCATTTTCAATCATATTTTATGTATTCACATATGAACTATCTAAAAGATACAAATATATTATTTTATTAAATAAATTACCTTTATTTTAAGAGATCAAAAGTGTGAAATAACTTTGTATATCTGCAGTTAATGGACAATCATCAAATATTATATGCACACCATCTTTCAAACCACAAAAATTTCTCTTCTCCACTGATGAGATTCTTGGACATCTGGTAATTCTGCATAGGTCAAACATTCAAGGATGTGAAGTATGCAAAAAATAACAGTATAATAATTGGTCAAGAAAAGACCAGTTACAGAGGACACACATGTATTCTATAAAGAAGACACTACATATACATAGGCTCTATTTTAATAACATTTTAATTTAGCAGTGAGTCTAAAATTATTCCTTCTCAATGAGTATGCTGCTGCTGCTTCTTTTTTCCTTTCAAACTAGCTTAACTTCTGTCTCGGTTTCAGTGAACAGTAAATCAGAAGTGGTGATCAGAAAAGGGAAGTGTGGAGAGATTGGAGATGTGTTGAGAATAGAATAAGGGAAAAGTTATAAGCATTAGTACCCTACTTTTAAGTGACGTGGGAATTCAGCTCAACTTAGAATAAGCCAAAGGGTCATTGCATCAAGACATAGTGCAGGACCTAGGTACCATTCAACTGATGAGTGAATAAAGAAAATGTGATATATATATACACAACAGAATATTACTTACCCATAAAAAGAATGACTTTATATGACATTTGCGGGAACATGGATGGATCTGGAGACTATTATGCTAAGCGAATTAAGTCAATCCCCCAAAACCAAAGGTTGAATGTTTCCTTGATATGTGGATGCTAACACACAATGAGTTCAGTGAATTAGACAAAGGGGAATGAAGGAAGGGAGGGGGGACAGGAAATAGGAAATAGAGTGGAATGAATCTAGCTTAACTTTCCTATGTATCTATGTAAATATACTACAATGAATTTCCTCATCAAGTACAACCACAAGACTGGTATCCTAATTAGAATAAGACATACTCGGTGTTTGTATTAATATGTCAGATATACTCTATTGTCATATATAAATAAAAAGAACAAATAAAAAAAAGAAAGCCAAGGTACAAATTTGGAAGTATTTGTAATGTGTAAGACCTATGAGGATTGGTTTGTAGGATAGTGATCAACTATACAATGAGAAGAAAAAGTGATCTAATGAAAATCCTGGTGAAGCTTATGTATTGGTAAATTGCTGAAGAATTAAAATAAAATTTTCAAAATAGTTAAAAAAAAACATGGTGCAGGGATTGCAGTCCATGCTCTGGTTATTCTGAATGTATAGAATACAAGTCAGCTGACCTTAGTTTATGTGCATTCTATTTTCGATGGAAATTGTATTTAAAAAAATTCATAAGCGGTAATTTATTTTCCAAAAGTTTAATTCCAAAACATAGCTTCCAAACATCTGTAAAGTGCACTTAAATAATATTTCTTATTTTTGTGATATTGTAGCAAATAATCTGCAAACATTTGTCTGATGTTTGTAGGACTGAGTGCTTAGTAACATTTATTTTGAAACTACCTCATGAAGGACAGTATTTTCCTATTTTTGCTCTTAAGTACTGTAATTGTGGAGTCATATAAGAAAGAATAAGTTGTGGTTAGAAACAAGACCTGACATTTCCAGAATTATCAAGAAGTTATTTGAACATTTTATCAGTGTGTAAAGGTTTCTTAGAAGGACCACATGTTGAAATATTTTTTAAAGCACCCAATTACTTCAAACAATGTCAACTGCCCATATTTTGCAGATTTAGGCACTTTTTAAAATTATTTCTAACTCTTCCAGTGAGAATTTTTTTTTTAATCACTGCTGCATTTGTTTTCCTGGAGAGTGTGTCAAATGGTCCTAAATCCTTTTATTCCTCCATTTCTCATGACAGGAAGTATTTTCACATTTAGGATAGGTAATGGATTTCATTTTAGACCTACCAGTAAAAGTTTTACAGTGTAGCAGACAACTCTTGGGTCTACCTGCTGAGGGTCTGGGTTCTATTAGCAGCTTTTTTTCTAACTCCGGCAGATTATTCTTTGGTGCCTTGAATCTTCAGGCACTTTTAAAATTTCCAGCCTACTAATGCCATTCTTCTATATAAATTTCTGCATTAAAGCTAGTTGTTGAAAAAGGTAGAGAAAAGCAAATTTTTTGTGAAATGACAATGATGTATGGCAATCTAGTTTTATCTAAGCTCAGTGACTCACTTCCATATTCACCTTTAATCTCTTATTCAGTATGAAATTCAGACTAATTATTTAGTTATGTTAGATCCTGATACAGCCATGGACTTTTAAACATCTCAACTATTAAGTTGTAGATGTCTAGAATCTTACACAAACCTCATATTTCTGTAAGTCATCTGCTTTCCAAAATTGCAAGGATCAAATGCAATTCGGTTAGAGTGAGGTTTTAGAAAAACATAGAGGTTTTATAAATATCCATATCATTTGTCTTGTGAATTATTTCCTATTAAAAAGTAGAGAGAACTGGAATACATAGAAAGTGTTAGATTAACATAAAGAATTTTCACAAAATGGTCAGTCATCGAGATACTCTACCTTCTAAAGAAGCAAAGACTACTGTGCATCTCAGCAAACGAAATATGCAACTAAACATCTGAAATTATGCAGGTGGTGATACATTTATTTAGTTAAGCACTTAATGCAATAGCATTTTATTCACCAGATTTAAATAGAAAACATCACTCACAAGCAAAATAAGTGGGAAAAGCTTGTATGTAAACCCAGGCTATACTAATGACTCATATATAAAAATGTAGATTTCTATTCAATTTTATACTCAACATGAGAATGAGATAGAAAAATGCTGTATTTTTTAGCAAAATGGTTCTACCTATTATGTGAGTAGATTTCATCAAAGTCAAGGACAGAAAATAAGGAATTAGAATAAGTGCAAAGTATGATTTGCAGATAATTATGGTTTATGCAGGCTTAACAGTCTGCATAAACAGACTTTGCAATCACTTATTTTCCTTGTTTACATTTATTCATGTCACCTGCTTCATTTCCTGGTGAACCCCTAACATACAGTGTTAGTGCCCTCTTCAATAAATTAACAGGAACTCAAGCATCTTCCTGTAGCCAAAATCATGTAATTAACTCTTCATTTACCCATGTGTTCATTAATTCTGGGATGATTTCCTTTTCCTTCCATGCATAACTTTAAAAGTCCCTTCATTCTGTCAGCTGATGTTAGGCCAGGAAAAGCAGTCTATGCTAATTATACATTACCTAAGTAATTACCTACTAATCTATAATGTTGTTCATTTGTGGCCAAGTACAAATATACTTTTAATTGGTAGATCTTTGCTCCTTGCTGTTAGCCTACATTATTGAAAATTTATTGAATCCTTGCAAATTACAGTCTTTGGAGGCAAGTTATTATATTTCCTTTGGGTATGCTGATTGATAGATTCTGAATCCACTGTCAGATTATGTAAGCCCACAGTGCATTATTTGGATCCTTTGGAACATGCTTACTTTCATAACAAAACAGGTGGAAATTTTCTACATTCTAGTTGTTTAACCTTCTCGTTACTAATTGCTAGACTCATCACTTTTTCCAATCTGAGAAACTTCCATTTATGTTATGTCAGAATAATCTTTGCAGGTGGGTTTTCTACCAATTAAGTAATGAAATAATGTAGTTGATAAGCAAATGACTAGATGCTGTGTGACTATGGCAGCAGTGACTAGTGAAGTAGGAATAAAAAGTCCTTGTCGAATATTTGGAAATAGATGTATCTAGTTTTTAAAAATTTTCTTTCTTGAGACTTGATGGATATCAAGTGCTGTGTTATCCATAGACACTTCAATGGTTTTGCTTGCAGCAGCCTGTGAGATTTTCTTTTCTAGAGGTTTTAATGTACCTTTTCAATCATAGAATACTCGATCAATAGTTTTATGTATTTTTCAGGTGGCTAGAGGAGCAGGACATAAGGAAGAGGGTAAATAAGAGAGACAAAATTTATTTGACCTATTCCAAGAGTCCCAATGGATTTGATGCAACATGAACAGAAAAATTGCAACAGTATAGATTTATGTTAGGATGTGATATACAGCTGGATGCTTCAAAGTCACTACTGGCAAATGAACATTACTAAAAGAAAGGTGCAGTCAGTTGTCCTTAAAAAACTGTTCTTTTCAGAATTCTTATTCATATTGAGAAAATCATTTTTTTCTAGATATGAAATAATAGCTACATAATCAAGCCATGCAAGATTTTGCAAGCTTCAATTGTTTAATAAAAAATAGAAAATGATTATTTGGGGCCATGAAGAGATTAACAAAATTTGGTAGCATTTTATAATCTGCAGAAAACAGGAAGAGAAGACCTTTAGGAAGACATGGATTCCATGGAGACTCCAAAGCCTTCTCTAAAACTCTGAAGCACATGGAGCTTTACAGATATATATAATTCACAATATAAAATGAAAAAACATGTTGAATTTGAAGTATAAAATATTATTTTAATTTTTCATTTATATGTGTACTGTAGAAATCATTTATTACAAAAGTACTGTTAGAAATATTGCAATCTATTTGAGTTTTTAAGTACAATTGGACAGTTTTGTGAGTTTTCACAGTATGCATAAGTTTTCCTTACCAGAGAAGAGAATGGCTTTTGTTTCTATGATGCTGCATGCAAGCATTAAGCAATTAGTAATCAAGATAATATTGCATAAAAGAACATTTTATACTGTCAATATATGTGTGCGTGGCATGGATAGATTCAAAGGGTTGTATTTTGCACTGCAGCCTATAGGCTTATAAGTTAAAAGGATAGTCTGCTTTGAAACTTTGTAGTCATTATTCCTACTGTCTGCTACTTTTCTGTATTGAAAGTTCCCTTAGTCTAGAAATACGGAAATAGTACAACCTTTAGAGTCGATGGACCTGCATTTTGTGTCTGTACCCATCATTGATAACTATATGATCTTCATCAAATGACTTAATCCTTCTCAAACTCAGTTTCCTCATTTTTGATGAACATTTAAATTTTCTCTGCATGCTTATTGTGAAAATTAAGGTATAAGTGTACAAAGAATATATAATATCACAGGGACTTCATTAATAATTACAATTATTATGAATGTTATTTTGCTTACAGGGTGAAAGTATAATTAGTTATGTGGCTGATATTACTTGTATTTGATCAGCCAGTGAACACTTGTTTAGCATGAGAGAAGTGCTTGACAGTACCCCTGTGGACATCAAGGATGGAACAAGATAAGCATGGTAACAATCCTCATTCTTGTTTTATGAGGCACCTTAGGTCGTAAGAAAATTTAGCATGCTCCCAAAGCTTTGAATGTCAAAGGAATTTCAAAAGGAAATGGTAAAAAGTAGAGAATAGCATAGTAGAAAGAAAATTAACTAGTAGCATTACTCTTTTCTCGGGGGAGGGTTGGTATTGGGGATTGAACTCAGGGGCGCTCAACCACTGAACCACATCCCCAGCTCTTCCTTGTATTTTATTTGCAGACAGGGTCTCACTGAGTTGTTTATCACCTTGATTTTGCTGAGGCTGGCTTTGAACTCACAATCCTCCTGTCTCAGCCTCCTGAACTGCTGGGATTATAGGCGTGCGTCACAGCACCCTACTTAGTACCATTATTCTTGAAACTTTATTATGAATTCTGTTATATTATTTATGCAGTTGGAATGATATCCATGCCATGTATAATTTATAGTATTAATTGAGAAAAATGTTTAAAAACTGCATGACTCTACCAAGATTATATGATAGCAAGGTTATTTTATGGCAATTTCCTGGCACTATGCTGAATCAAGTATCTTGTTTCCAATTAAGATAATCCAATGCAGAATCCTTTAAGGATCTGGGGATTTAGTTCAGTGGTAATGTGCTTGCCTAGCTAGTGTTCTAAGTACTTAAATACCCACCACAGCATTCTTTATCTTGGAGAATGAAGTATAAAGATCAGGTTTATGCTTGCATTACTTTTCTATTGCTACATAACTAATTACCACAAAGTGTTTAGATGCTAAAGGAGCATATATTTAACGTCTCCTATTTTTAAGTGATCTGGCATGATTCCTCTGGGTATTGTGCTCAGGGTCTTATAAAGCTGAAGAAAAAGTGTTCATCCTCATGTGTTGATTTGAGGAGGGAAAGAACTCTTCTTTGCTTCTTCAGATTATTGGCAGACTCTGTTACTTATGTTTGTAGCACTGAAGTCTCCATTGTGCCTATTCTGTGGATGGGACGGTAAGGGGAGGGGTCACTCTCAGAATTTGGAACCTACCCAGGATCCCAGCCACATAGCATCCTCTATGAATAGTACATAATGCAGGTGCTTTCTTCCAGGTCAGCATGGGAACATTTTTTCTAATATTTTATAAAAGTGATTGATTAATTGGGTTAAGCCTACTCCAAAAGATATAGTCTTCCTATGATTATCTCAAAATCATTTGATTAGGGACTGGGGTTGTAGCTCAGTGGTAGAGCACTTGCCTAGAATGTATGAGACATTGGGTTTGATCCTCAGCACCAAATAAAATAAATAAATAAAATAAAGACATTGTGTCATCTACAACTAAAACAAAAATTTTTTTAAAAATCAGTTGATTTTTTTAATCAACTGATCATGGGAGTGATATTCCATTTTAGTAGTGGACCCTGTCCACATTCAAGATTGAAGAGAGCCTGAATAGCAGAGGCCTGGAACCTTGGTGTCCATTTTGTAGGCTTAGCCAATGCCCATGTCTTGGTACTATACTTTTTGATGACTGAATTTAAGCAGTATGCCACATAAATCTTATAGATAAGTTTGCACAGAGATAAGGTTGAGGCTACATAGAAAAGTCATCTTTCTTTATATACACAGAAACCTTCTCTAAGATCTGCAATATGAATGACCTTGCTCTGTTTAGTTAATTCTTGACTGGCCTAAAATATGACATGACATTAATTTAAAATGGGTCTCATTGATTGCTAATGAGCATTAAGATTCCTGCAATATAATATTTACCATTTGTTTTATTTTGCTTGTATAGTGCAAAACCTGGCCTTATTTGATCTACTCTTGCTGCTCAGGTATTTGTGGAATAAATAACATGATTCAATGAATTAAGTTTCTGCTCAGTCTGAATTTTTAAACTCATTAACAAAAAAGTAAAACAAAACACAGGGTAATAGGATATTTGGGTTTAGGTTACAAAGAATATGATTTCTAGTCCCAGCTTTTTTTTTTTTTTTTTTTCCGGGTATGGGGGGATTAAACCCAGAGTCTCTCAACCCCTGAACCATATCTCCAGCCCTATTTTGTATTTTATTTAGAGACAGAGTGTCACTGAATTGCTTAGCACCTCCCTGTTGCTGAGGCTGGCTTTGAACTCTCAGTCCTGCCTCAGCCTCCTGAGCTACTGGGATTACAGGCATGTGCCACAACACCCAGCCTTTATTTTTTTTAAGTCAGCAAATCATGATTAGAATTATTGTAGCAATTGAGTTAACAGCAATGTAGTTTTCTATACAAAAATAATAATTATTATTTATGTTGATATTCTGTTGTTTTCTAAAATATGGTTAGAGATTCTATTTTATTTCATTCACTTTCAGTTTACCCTAAATGAACAAAACATACAGAACTAATAATATATATTGCTCTTTGAGTTGGTATTTTCTTCCTCTGTTTGGAGATAAAGTAAATAGGATACTTTCTAAACATCCTGTATTAGATTCAGAATTTTAGTGTAGCAGTAAATGTCTCAGTACCAATGGATATAATGTTTAATATTTGATATGTTTTAAAATACCAAATATTAACAAAATACTATTATATATTTTACTATGTAAAAATAACACAAAATACCAAATAACAGTTATATGTAACTCCTTTTCCCCCTCAAATCCCAGCATGTTCTCCTGAAACACACACCCTGGTGTGTGTGTTTGTATGTATGATGCACACGCCCATACACATACATAATCTCTTCTTTCAATTTAAGATAAAGACAAAATCCCTTTACTTGAGGAATTGCCAATCTTATGAAATTCAAACATCAATATTATTCTGAGTATATTCTTTATGAAACACTAAAAATCTTTGACAATTAAGAAAAAATACATTTACCCCTATCTCCTCCTATATATGTCAGTCTCCATTATTCTGTTATGGAGTGAAATAGAAATTTTGCATAAAGATTTTATTTCTTTAAAGCCAACAGATGTTATTAAAAATATAAGTACACTTACCATATATGCTGGTTTCATCTATGAAAAGTAACCTATAATTTAAATACTTTTATGAAGTTTTAGGAAAGCTGGTTTCATTAAAATTATTTTTAAAAACAAGGAGTCAGCCTATAACGTAAGATACTAGTCTTTACATATATACCATGTTGCCTCAAAGAATACCTTTATGGCATTCTCTCAAGGTAGATTCAAGTGAATCTTTTGACATTTTTGTTGAAATATTCTCTGAATGTGGGAATTAAATTTGCTTGTCTACAATTCCAGTTAATTGAGTTCTCTTTCATAGATTTATCATACATTGAATTTTACTTGAGTTTCCAACTAGACCTCACCTATTTTTACAAGTATACATTGTAGTTTTCCTCTGCTCTGTTACTGCAAACCTGTGGGTGCCTTTGATTAATTGAACTGAAGGTGATATGAAAGCTCTATTACTTCTTTCCAAGTGTTGACACTCTCATACCACAAAACGTGTGTTTTTCTTATTCCTAAGAAATTAAATGACCTTGCCAAAGTTATGACATCCTTTAGCCATAAAGAGAATATTACAGGACATAAATAATATGAGCATCATCTACTCATAAGAATGGGGAGACTCAGGGGAACTAACCCTGTTTATGAAACTGAGCCTTGCCATTTTTACGTCTCCATCCCATTGCTGCCAGTGTAGGACAAGATGCCATTGTCTTCTACTTGGACTCCTGCAGGCATTTCTTCACTGATCTCTCATTAGGTCTTAAGTCAACAGAGAGAACTTAGACATTTTTGTAAATGCAGTACGATGTTATTGATGGCATTATCTTGATAAAAATGAGCAAAAATTATGAAAGGTCTTTTTATTGCCAGTAAGGTACAATTTATTATCAACAGTATAAAATAAAATCCCTGCATGATTCAGCCTTTCCTATATCACTGGCTTCACTTAAGCCATCTCTCCATATTTCCCACACTCTATTCACAATAGCCTTCCAATATTCACTCTGTTTTATTCATCATCAGGTCTTACACTTGCTGTTGCTTCTGATGAGGGTGTATCCACTCTTCCACCTCTTGCCACCAAACTCAGCTGGGATTTCACAACTTCATCTTTTGAAATATTAGATCATTATACTGTTTTATGTCTTTTAATACATCCTGTAATTCTACTTTCTAGCACCTCTCACAATTGTTTTCTTAGTAACATAGGGCTGGTGACATAGCTCTGTGATACAATGCTTGCCCAACATGTGCAAGGTCCTGGGTTTGATTACCAGTAGTACAAAAATAAAAAAATAAAATAAAATAAAATAAGCTGGGCGTAGTGATTCTTATCTGCAATTTCAGTGGCTAAGGAAGCTGAGACAGAAGAATCACAAGTTCAAAGCAGGAATTAAGAGAGATCTGTAGTAACATGAAAGACCATATCTTTAAAAATAAAAAATTAGCCTGGTATGGTGGTGCACACCTCTAATGCCAGTGGCTGGGAAGGCTGAGACAGGACAATTGCTAGTTCAAGGCCAGCCTCAGCAAAAGTGAGGCACTAAGCAACTAGGTGAGACCCTGTCTCTAAATAAAATACAAATTGGGCAGGAGATGTGGCTCAGTGGTTGAATGACCCTAAGTTCAATCCCAGGTACCAAAAAATAAAATTAAATTAAAAAAATGAACTGTGCATGTAGTTTGGTGGTAAATGGTAAAGTACCCCTGGGTATAATCCTCAGTACCAAACATAAATACAAAGATAAATAAATAAATAAATAAATAAATAAATAAATAAATAGAAATAGTTTAAGCTCTAGTTTGATTTCATTCTCTCTGTGTGAATCCATAGACAATGCTTATAATGAGTGTTGTACCCCTAGGGTCTGGCGTGTGCTCACTGATGAAGAAATGATGAATGTATAAAGAGTAACTCATTAGTATCCAAATATCCTTTTGTACTATGTAATTTCATATCTTCTACATAAAATTATTTTTAATACAATTGTAATATAATAAAAATGTTATCCTTTTCTACTTATGATATTAATCTATTTTAAATGACTTATAAGAGTAAGGGCATGATTTATTAAGGACATTCAAAGATGGCATATGTTTAGGATTAGGAGCTAAAAGGTATTAAAATATAGATGGTATTTGTATTTTAGTAGGCTTCATAGTATCAAAATATGAGACTACTTCCAATTACTCTTTCTTTTTCTAATGAAATGACATTCTGTTTTCTTTTTATGGGTCCTGTTTTGCTTATAAATGATGAGATGAGGGAAATGACTTCATAGTAACACTTACAAAAACCTCTGTGAAAAATAATATGTTTAGAATGTGTTTACATTTTGTCCTGGTAAATGGAAAGAAAGAACTGGTGTAACTCTCCTAAACATGGATTTTGAAATATTTAGTGTTTGATATACTATACCTTAGAGTTCTGTTACCTTGGGAAATTACAGAATGAGTATATTATGCTTCTCATTAAACTTGAAAAAATTCCATTAACAATTTTTTCTTATGATTTTGCTTGTAAATAGTGCTCATTTAGGAGAGAAATCTTTAAATTTTAATTCAATTTAAAAACATGACTAATATAAACAACTAAAATCAGTATACATTGTGAAAAACTCAAAATTTCAAAGAATCATTAGGTGGAGAGGAAAGCAAGACATGAAGAAACTCATCAAATCACCAGTTTTACCTACATACTGAGAGACACTTGTAATGTTTTGTCTGAAATGGAAATCCAAATGTCAAATAACATTTCCTTTTGCAATAAAAATATTAATGGAAGTAAACTTAATATTAAGTCTTTTCATGGCAGGAACTGTGTGAAAAAGATTGATAACCTGAAGATCCATAAATCTCCATTTAGGAAATGTGAGTTTAAAAGAATGTACAACACTATGAATTTGCACCCTGGGAGTCTTTGTATTCAGGTTCAAGGAAGAGTCATCCCAGCATCATAGGGGGCAGAACAGACTCCTGTTTTACCACTCCTAACTTTTTTAACAGCAGCATGCCATCTTCCATGTATTAAATTATGCCTCAGACAAATTAATATTCCAAACTCATCAAGTCAACAGTAGCAACATTTGGCTTTTGGAAAGAGCTCTGGAGTAAGAATTGTTTTGAATGGTTGTTAACTGGTGAGACAAGAAATCCATCACGATTCCATGTTGAAGGAAGAATCACTGCCAGTTACTTCTGAGCTGCTGCTATATGATATCACACCAGTATGACCCGACCCTCACAAATCCTCACTAGTTTTTAGGTACAGTACTAGCAAATGAAAAGTAATTACTATTCTGTGGAATAGTTGGTTACTCCTCTTCTAATGGACCCATATTGCTCAGGAATGACTAGATCTGGAAACTACTTCTGATGGGGAGAAAGAGAGAGAGTACAACAAGCATTGTGCACCTGTTCTTACCCTCATAAATTCATTTATTGTTGGAGATTTTGTACTGGAATTTGGGCTTGAGGGACGATGTATTTTTCCTGCCTCTGTGAAATGCTTTCAAAATATGGTTTCAGTGAGGACATGTCAGATACCCTGTTGTCCATCATGTAGAAATGACTTCAACTTAAGGCTAGTCTACTGTGTTTAAGGTGTTTGGTTTGGGTTTTATTATTCCTCTTAACACAAGATTTTTAAATTAGCCAATTTTCATCTTTCAGGCAGAATATGGGTAAACATTTATTGTTACACAAACGTAATTCTTTTTTCATTTTGAGAAATGTTATTAGCTGTTGCCATAGTTTAAGAAAAAAATCTGCTCTTACTGGAATTATCTTTGATTATTCTCCTGTGACAATGAAAATTCAATATGCTCTTTTTCCTTTTAGCCCTTTGCCTTGCAAGCATTTATCAATGTGTAGAATAGATTTTGGATCACTGTGGAGTTTAGGGAATAAAACCTTCGAATACTGAAATTAATGAGTATTAAACAAAGAGAAGCACTCCTTATCAAAGGACAGAATGGTAATGAAGCTATAAACATTTCTGACACTCACTTGGCATTTGTTGATTGGTGTGGTATTTAGATTATGTAAACACAAGATCTTGAATGACAACGGAGAGGGTTGGTTTTTTTTTTTTCGTTGACTAATGAAAAGATGTGAATTTCACATAAGAAACTACTGTATGAACTTGAAATCTGAAAAAGGGATATGCCCAAAGTAATGTAAAGGGTAATGGTCTAGAACAGAGCTGTCAAATAGAAATATAATTTGAGCCATGAGTATAATTTTAAAATTTCTAGTAGACATATTCAAAAAGGATAAAATGAAACAGGTGAACTTTATTTTAATATCATGCATTTGATCCACTATATTCAAAATATTATTTTTTCTCATAGAATTAATGTAAAATTATTGGTGACATGTTACTTTTCAAAGTAAGTCTTTGAAATTCAGTGTGCATTTTATACTTCCAGCATATCTCAGTTACAGCTAGTCATATTGAAGGGATAAATAGTGCAGGTGGCTAGTGGCTGCTGTATTGGGCAAAGCAGGTATGGAAAGGGCACTGAATATACTAGCTGTGAGATTTAAGCAACCCACTTAATTTTTCTGTGTCTCTTTCTTCATTCCTAAGATAAATGGGTTAGATGAATTGCTTATGCTGTCATTCTGATATTAAATTCTGTTACTCTACAAAGTTATGTTGTGTTATTATATTAAAAAAGTCATCTAATGTCTTCTTGGAAAGGCTTATATAATGAAGAGTAATGTGTTTGCTTATGACCTATTTAGTAAGGAGCCCTGCACTCTGTGGAGGAAGAAGCAAGCATTGTGCATCTCTGGTCATCTTGTCCTCTACACTTTGCGTTTAGAGTAACTGTCTCCCCACTCTATGCCTCAGTATAAAATGCTTTTAATTTATTAGGCTGATACAATCACCCGTGATACTGAAAGTCAGAATAAAGTATAAATTGGACTCTCGGTGATTAAAGGACTTTATTTTTACACATATTTACTAGCCTCTTTGTTTTTTAAGGACACTGTTTAAGGATTGCTTGATGCTGTGTCACTTTGCTCAGATAATGAAATTCTCAGGGATTACTCAATACTAATGAGAGAGAAGACAGATAACCTGGCAATACAGAAATTTGGATATCAGAAATATATTTAACATTAAAATATGCAATTTTTTCTTAATTATGTGAAACAATAATTTAGAAAGTCAGTAAACAAATTCGGCTAAAATTCATAAAATTTTCAAAAAGTGTTACTGATTACATAGTTTAGCACTATTCAGATTTTTTTCATAGAGAAAGGTAAAAACCCTGTGTGTTGGACTATTTTTAGAAATGCAGTTTAATTGCCACTATTTTCTTCCATTCTCATTTATGCATTAATGTTCTTTTTTAAAATTCAAGAGACCTTTATATCTACCAAAAGACGAAAATTGCACAGGTGACCTTTCAGTTCTGTGCCTGCTGCTGGCTTCATTGACTCCACTTTCTATTCTAAACTAAAGACTTTTGCAAGTAGGGTAGGGAGAGTATTTTGCTGTTTTAATCTAAGCTGTGTTATTTTGATGTTATATTTTACAGTGTGTGTGTAATTTTGTGGGAAAATTGACAGGTTAATTTAAGTAAATAATCTTTTTGGTAAAATTTTGAATGAAAATTGATAACATAGATTTTAAAATAGGGTAGTTAAAAGAGTTTGCATATGTGAAAATGTTTTATAAATGACAATATTTTTAAAATACTACATATTTGTTATTTGTTATCAATGTTAAGAGTAATGATGATAAAACTAATATAGAAAGTTATATATGTTTATGTCAATATTAGTTTCTTATTGAGGTGGAAAGCATGGCTTTTGAATTGTCTTAGTTCTCAGTGAAATTACTGTTCATAGTACAGTAAAAATACTGTAAGCTAATTAGTTAGCTTACAGTATTTTTACTGTAAACTAAGGGAATTATTTCTCTGGGAAGTAACTGTTCTATATTTTTATTTGTTATTGTTGCCAGAAAGAAGAAACTACAAACACACACACACACACACACACACACACACACACACACACTTCAAATGATTTTGATCTTGTTTTAAAACTAAAATGACAAATAATATGATTTAAAAAAATTTTCTATACAATTGTTTACTACATTTCTAACCATTATATAAAAATTAACATTTTTAAGTCTGTTTTTAAGTATATGAATTATTCTCATTTTAACTGTTAAGAATGATATTCTTATCTAGACCTTCTTATGCAGATACATTTCATCTCTCTATAACTATCCATTTGTTGCCTATATCAGAAAAAGCAGATGTTCTTGAACAATAGACACTAAAAAAAAATACTTCATTGACATTTTGTTAGGAAACTAGTAGGGTCACAAGCAGATATGGTTTATGTTTGAAGGCTCTGCCTCTGTTTTAAAAGGCATAGCAAGCTGCATCACATTCATATTTGTTATGGTATAGATGTTGTATATGAGTTCAGTTAATTGAACCTGATGAGTGAACAGAATATTAGGTTTTGAGTTAATTTTTAGTCAACTTTGATTTATACTTGTCTCTTTCTAGTTTGAAAGCCAATAATTTAAGTCTACTACTTTTCATGAGTAGATGGGAAGCTTTTTGATCCTTGGCACTGTGTCTAGGATACTAGTGGATAAAGTTGCCTTCTTTCTTCATGGATTTTTATACCAGGAATCCCCTGATGGTTAGGAATAAAGGTTTTTGAACCTAACAGACTTTGGTCTGTGTTTATTTCCTTCTCTTATAGTTTGTAGCTTTGAGTGTGCTGTTCAGTCTGTACAAGTCTCAGACTCCTCATCATTATGATAGAAGTATCATTTGTACTTATTTTATATGCATAGTATACTAAGTAATAGAACATAGGAATGAATTCTAGCAAAGTGGTTGGACTATAATAACCACTCAGTACATGCTTATGGTAATTCTTTTTTATGGTTAGTATTATAAATTCATAGTCATCAATGACTGAATTACCACATAACTAACTAGAATGTCTATTTGTTCACATTTTAGTACGTTCCTCCAGTTTTGTATATAAAGATGAGAAACTCCAAGCCAAACTACTTATTAGTTTAAAAAAAATGGACTATAATTTTAATAGTGGAAAACAGAATCCAGAACAAAAATTTCTTGTGCATATCTTCTACTTATCTTGTCGTTTAGAACTTTGGGGACTTATAGAAAATAGTGTTGAAATCTATGTGGTTACTTAGGTGAATGAGTCAAATGTGGAATTTAGAGTTAAAATTATTTTGTTGCTGTGGACAACTTCCTGCAATTTGGAAAGATCAGTGTTCACTTGGACTTTCTTGTAGCCCAGGTAGAGAATATCTGACTCCATAAGTTACCTGGTAATGGAGAGAATCTTTACTTTTGACACAGCAACGGAGGCTTTATTTCTCAGGTGGCTTCATTTCTGAGTTGTGGATCTAAGGGGAAAAAAAAGGTCTCCCAGGTTCTCTGGAGCAAATTGTAATGTTACTGGCTGAGTAGTTTCACTCTCATTTAGCTCTGAAGCTTAAATAAAATGTATTCTCTTTTTTACCCTTGTGAATGTTTAATAAAAATAGACATTTTGGAAATATTACTGTTTGTGTGATTTTTTCCCTCATCCTACTCCTTCTAATATTTTATTTTGAAAATAACGTTTGTAAATCTAAACAGAAGAGTCTGTGTTTCTGTGGGGGTCCTTTGGCATAACTGAGAAGCATAAAGATGAATAACTATTTCAGCTGTCAAAATAGAGCATTCATTTGTAGCATGTAATTTTCCCTTACAATAATCCTTTGATAATTTCCCAAGAGGTGTCAGATTTGGAAATGCAATTTTCAATTCTCAAGAAGAATCTAAATTTCAACCAATGTCATGACTGTCAACAGAGAGGCTGGACAAACAGAAAGTATGAAAACCTTTTGTCATTTTCATGATCACCTTAAGTGTGTTCAAAAGAATTTGTGTTTCATGAATCTTTCTTTTATCTGGGGGAAAAAATAAATAACTGTGTATGTAGGAATTACAGTCAGCCTGTGTTTCTTGTGGAAGTTAACTTTAAGATCATACTTAATCAAAATAAACATGTAAGTAAATGACTTTCTCTCTCTCCCGCCCCATATACATGTGTGTTTGTGTGTGTATACATACACGCATATGTGCAATATATATGTATGATATTCTGATACCATAATAAAAAAATTCTGATTAGTCACATCAAGTAATCATATCAGGGGAAATATTTAATACATTTAATGAAATTCTGACTTTATATTCAATTGGATGTCAGATTATCACTCATATCTTTCTGCATCTGAAATTTCTGGTTTGTCATTTTGGGTTGATTGAATAAATCATAAAATTAGTTTCTTTCATCATGAGCAAAATTAATCAAATATGGGTTCTTTATGGTGCTTCCTAAACACTCTCATGAGAAAATTTGTTACTAAATTAATTAGATCATTCTTTTCAGTAATTTATGACTATGTACCAAGAACTGAATTAGGCCCTACAAATGCAAAAATGAATCATAAAAATTCTCTTATGAGAGTTAAAGGGACAGTAGATCCAGACATGAATGTGAATTTAAGTACCATGTAACAGTGATTCAGAGGGTTCTTGAAAAGGAGACTGCATGACTCGGAATGCAGAGAACTGAGGAAGGAACATTACAGAGAGAAAAATATTTCAGTATAACTTGTAGTCAGGGAGTGGAATAATGTATCTGAAAGGTAGTGAAATGTCATAGTGCATAAAGGAACATGAATAGTTATAGGAAATGACAAATATCATTACGATACCTTAAGAAGAATGTGAGGCTGGGTTATATTAGCACAGATATGGGAGAAAAGCCCATCTTTATGTCAATCACAGGCACTCCCCCCATATATATATGCATATATATATGACCACACATTTGATGTATTCTTTAAATCTAGCTTAATGTATAGCTAAGTTATAATTAGTATATTTTTACAGAATAAGAATTCATAGTAATGGATTTTTTTTTTTAATATGAAGAGTCTCAGGAACTGGGAGAGTAGCTCAGTGCCAGAGTTGGTGCTTACCTTGCACAAGGACCTGAGATCAATCTCTAGCATTGATGAAGAAAGGATCTTAGAATAGTGTGCCATTCAATATTGATACAACAGATATTTATTTAGTATCTAATATTTCCCAGAAACTGATATAGGGATGGGATAGCAGTGGAAATAAAAACAGAAAAATTATGTTTTCTCGTACAGTTTACATACCATTCCATGTACTGTATTAATAATCAGATAATGACTGGCATTCATGGAACTGGATTGCATTTAAAACATATGTCTACCACTATATAGGTAAAAACCAACACTCAAATCTGTCATTCATTTACAAATTCTTCAAACTAATCTGAATTCTATTTATGTAGGAGGTGTGGAGCCTAACGCCTCTCAGAAAGTAGTATATAAACATTGGAGTTTATATGGTTGAATTAATTTTAAAAATATTCTTTCATATTAAAGTAGATCATTATAAGCATTGTTTCCTTGCTCTGCCTTTTAGTTTCTTCATTTTTTTTATTGTTGTTTTTATTATTATTATTATTTTACTTTTATATTTTCTTGTGATCTGAGGATGAAACCCAGGGCCTTGCACACTCCAGGCAAATGTGCTATCACTTAGCCACACCTCGGTCCTAGTTAACATCCTTATTTATGTGTAGACATTCAAGCAACTTTGAAGAGTATTAAAGATTATACTATGAATACTCCTATTCAGCTACTGGAATCAGCTTGAAACGTTTGAAATACTGATTGTTTACCTGACAAAAGCATGTATTGGTGTTTAACCAAAATGTCTGTGCTCCTTCCTAGGAGAGATATTAGCATAATAAATATAATTAGAGTAGTCTACAGAGTAAGCACAGTGAGTTTAATGTTATTTATGCCTATAGTAAAAAAAGTACTGATTTTAATTGTTTTATGAAAACAGTCTTTGTAGTTTCAGCACATTCCAAAAATAAAAGGGATAAAAGATTGAGGGCATGTCAGAAGACCTCCAAAAATAAACAAGTTTATTGAGTAAGCCCCAGACCTATTTCCTTAAATTTTGATAATAACAAGCAATGCATTTTAGTAAAATTATTTGCCATCGTATCAAAAACACATATTTCAGGTTATAGCTTAGCTGAGTTTAAGTGAAGGACATATGCCAATATTATTGACAGAAACATTTTACTTGGGTTTTAGAATTATGAAATACTTTTCTGAACATTCAAGCATTCTTTTAAATTGTCAGAGCCACCTATTCTGATACAATTTTTCAGATAAACAGAGTCATTTTAAATTGAAGGACTGTGTAGTACTAGTTTTACCACAAGCAGAGGGTTGCATATTTGCCTTGCAAAATGAGAATATTTGCCTTAGAGAATCAGGCCTAGATGGTAGGGAATATAGAAAGATAGAGAATCCAAGAGTTCTAGGTGCGTTAGATGCTTTGGGGGCTGAAAAAAAATCAGTATTGTACACATTATCATATTAATAAAAGTAACACATTATCTGATTTTACTGAGATAGCACTCTTCTAAGGACCATCCTTACATTTTTTTTCTCTCATTTAATGCAACCCTTTGACAAAGGACATTCATTTTACAGATGAGGAGAGGAAATTACATAGAGTATAAATAAATGGAAATTTTGTTTTGTTTTGGCATTGGAAAATGAATACAGGACCTTCTTGCATGCTGTGCATGCACTTTATCATTGAGCCATACCCCCAACCCCTGGAGGTATTGATGATGTATTTAAAGAGTCTTTTATTTGTTGAGTACCTAATATGTACCAGTTTATCACTTATTTAATTTATATTTATCTTTATGAGGAATCTGTTGATATTATACACATTTACAATTAAGGAAATTGTTTCAGAGGGAAATTAAGGAATATTTTCCAAATCCCAGAACTTAAAAGTTCTAGAACTGAGACAATACTATATTCCTTTCTCACTGACGAATATGGACCAGTTTCTCTAATCCTTACTGTTTTTCCTGATCGAAACTATACTGGGTATTATGAAATAAAGATTATGAACAGAGACATTTGAACAAGTTGTATTTTTATTATAGTTAGAGCCAAAACATGAAAAGTTCAAGAGATATGACATTTGTCAAAAAGGGCTGTGAGTGAGAGTTATGGCCTGGGGAAACAATGTGGTCTAGAGGAACACTCGTAGGCTTTAGAATCTGGTAGAGTTGCAAGTTTACATTCCAATTTCATTACTTGCTAATGGTGCACAATCATAGGAAATTCATTCTTTTTAAACTTCTTTTCCTTCAGCAATGCAATGATTTTCCCAAGAAAACAAATTTAAAAGCAGTATCTACCATTTAATAAGATCTTTATATGGAATAGCCAATGCTTTTAAGAAGGGTGCATAATTTATCTCAGTTAATAATCTAAACAACACTTTAAAGGAAGTTATCCTCACTATCTGGTGAGAAACTGAGTCTTGAGTTTACTCAGTTCATTGGGAAAGCATGAAACTAGGATTTGAATCTGTGATATTAAAGAGATGACTATTCTTTGTTATTAAACTAAAAACTTCGCCAAAGTAAATGCTCATTGAAACAGTGGTGAAACAGTGGCATATATATGTATTCTCTGAGATTAGATCTGGCACATTGTAAACTCTTCAAGTTGTAGCTCATAGGAAGAACTCATACCTTATCTCTCTACCTTTTAAAAATTAATTTTAAAACTGATACGTAAAACATATAATCGTACACATTCATGGGGTCCTATGTGATGTTTTCATATGTGTATAAGATGCAGAATGTTTAAATCAGGTTAAATATCTCTATCTCATCAAACCTATTTTCTTTATGGTGAGACTTAAAGAACCCTTTCTTCTAGATTTTTGAATGTATAGTACATTATTGTTACCAATATCACCCTACTGCATGCAAGCATCCCAGAACATCTCGCTTCCATCTACCTGTAATGTAGGACCCATTGATCAACCTTTGCCATCTCTCTCTATCCCTGGCTGTCCCCTGCCCCCAGTAGCAGCCATTCTACTCTCAACTTCTATGGTGTCCATTCTTTTAGATTCCACATGAGATAGAGATCATATGGTACTTGTATTTCTATGCTGTTCTATGCTGACTTATTTCACTTAACATAATGATCTCCAATTCCATCTATGTTGTCATAAATTGCAGGATTTTATTTTTTAAGGATAGAAGATATTCCATTGTGTACCTGTTCCACTCTTTTTTAATCCATTCGTCAGTTTATAAACCCTTAGGTTGTCTCCATTTGTTGACAATTATGAATAGGACTGCAGTAAAGATGGCAGTACAGATGTCTCATGGACATACTGATTTCATTTCCTCTGGATGCACACATAATAGTGGGATTTCTGAATGACATGGTATTTCTATTTTTGATTTTTTGAGAAACCTCCATGCTGTTTTCTATATAGTTGTGCTAATTTTCATTCTCACCAACTACAGGCAAGGGTTTTCTTTTCTCCACATCTTCACTAGCACGTGTTATCATCGATTTGTTTTTTTGAAATTTAATATTCTTGCTGGGATAAGGTGATATCTTAGTGTGGTTCTGATTTGAATTTCCTGGATAATTGCTGATATTGAGCATTATTGCATATATGGGTGTTGACCATTTCTTTGTCTTTGATTAGACACTTCTGTTCGGAAATACATTAATGAAAACTGAAATGTAGAATAATTAATTTAATTTCACTAAAAATTAAATTATCTTTGTCCATTTATTTATTTCACCTTATCTTACTTTTCCAGAAGAGCAGTGAACGATTATGTATTTTTCCTAGACATTCTTATTGAGAATTTGCCCTATTTCTTCATATTATTAAGAGTAGAATTGAGGGACAGAGGGGTTAAATTTTACCTAGTTCAACTAATGATGCTAGAATGAGGATTCGTATTTGGGTTTCCTGTTTTTTCTTGACAGTGCTACAAAATCTGCATTTAATATCTATGCAAAAACTCCTCAGTAAAAAATAATGTTTGGTAGTTTGTTCACACATCCTGAAAAATTCAGGGTTATCCTCATTGAATTTTCTGTGATATGTAACTAAAGAAGAATATATGTCATACTTAATTATCATTTTCAAACAGTTAACTTTCGGGTTCTTCTCCAGAATTTCTCAGAGTGGCCCAATAAGAGGTTGTTCAGCAGAAGAATGCTCTGATCCATTGATGTGCAGAATCTGATGGTTCCTAAGCTTTCACTACTTGATGGTTTGAGCCCGCACATCCTTTTGTTCTTTGTAGGTCTAATTAGGCATCCAGGAGGTGAGATGAAAAGGGCCTAACCTGCTTTCCTACTTTTTTACTGTACTCTTTATTATTCTCCAGAAAAACAAACACAAGCCTTGATCATTCAGGAGGACATATGCATTTGGCTCTGATGAGACAGAAGTTCGAACTACTTATAGGAACAAGTAGAAAAATAGCTAAGAGCACAAGTCATGGGACTAACAACTAATTCTTGGCTCAGTTACTTCACAGATATATGTTAATTGGGCAACTTCCTCCACCCCTTTAAGTCTCAATTTCCTTGTTGATAAATTGAGGATAAACATTTAATAGTGGCTATACCATATTTATCTCATAAACTTACATAGTAGATCATGTATGTAAAGTACTTGGAATATAATAAATGTAAGATTAACATTAAATATTATTATTATTGTTATCACAGTAATATTTATCTTAATAGAGCTTCCAAGAATAAAGTCACACTTGTAGCTGTTACTTCACACCACCCTTTATTCAGTTTAAAAAGATCAGAGGTTTACTTCATTCATTTATTTATTCATGTGGGCCCACACTTTTAGGTATTGTATCTCTTTAATCTTTAATTTGTTCTTTTAAAAGAGTGAAAAGAAAGTGATATCCTTTCATAAAATTATTGTGGGGAATAAATGAGTTTATAGTTCTGTGTAGACCTTCACAAATAAGCAATTATTTGATGATAGCTGCTATTAAGTTTTTATAAATTTTCTGCATTTCTCAAGAGAGAGAATATCTGCAGATTTCCCATGGTTTAATTCATGTTTTTTTTTTTTCTATTTGCCATAGGACATTTAGTTGCTTCCTGTTGAGCGAGTTAATAAGACAGTGACTTTCTACAATGGAAACAATATAAAATGAAATTTTGGAAAATTAGTGAAATAGGCTAAGAAATATTAATTTTGAATCAAGCAGGTATGACGGTGATAAAATAGAAGAATTTGGGAACCAATTCCTATATTTGATAAAAATGGTATTGCAATAAATTATTATGGAAGAATGCCTATGATCTAGGTTTAAAAAAATTAGATGAGTGAACTTCTAATTGAACAGTAAGAAACAAAACAAATAACAGTACAACCAGCATAATCAACCTCTTCCTCAAGTTCTTTCTTTTGAATTATTACATTTACTCATTCACACATTCATTGTTTAACTGCATGCTCTGAGTGTTTTGCTTTCTAGGTAGTAGGCACTCTGGAGTTCCAGGCATTTGGTAGTTCTTAAGGAATCTGTAATTTCATAGGGTAATCAAATATTAATCAAATGATCACATAGATACAAGCTAAATTTAATATGGATGTGTGTTACAAGGGTACAGTAATAAGGTCTCTTGAAAGAGGAATTTGAAATGGTCATAAAGGTCAGAAGAGACCATGTAAGAAGGGTTGGATGCTGGTTATGAGATCTAAAGGAGTTTATGTAAAACCTTGAATGAGTTTCTATCTCAATTTTTTGGAAGAATTAGTCTTTATCAACTCTGATCCACTTCTCTTATGTGATTATTTTGAGAAGACAGTGATTTGATTATGTTTTACACCATCTTCCAAAGTGGAAAAATGTACATGTAGGAGGTTAAAAGTGGTTAAAATACAACCAATCATTAGAAAGGATTTTCCATTTGCTTTGTTTGTTTCCATTTCTTTTTGGAAACATAGTGCCAAAGTATTCATGACTTGTTTTCGTTTTGATTAATGATGGTCACAGTACTTTCTTGTCTATCATTTGAAAAAATTGTATTAGTGCATTATAGTATACATAATATAGGAGTTCATTCTGACATAATCATACATGCATAAAATGTAATTTGCACTATTTTAGTCCTCATACTTTCTCTTTTCCTCCTCTTGTTCCATTTCCTCCATTGTTCTAGTCTTCCTTTTATTTATTTCTTTTAATTAATGTTTAATAGATATACATAAAGGTAAAATTCACTGTGGTGTGTTCATATATGTACATAGAATAATTTGGTCAGTTTCATTCCACAGTTTCTCTTTTTATCCTTTCCCTCCTTCCTCCTCTTTTTCCTCTTCTTCTACTCCACTGATCTTCTTTTTATTTTAATGGGATACTCCCTTTTTTTCAGACTCACATCTACATACAAGAGCAAATAAATATTCAGCCCTTGGTTTTCTAAATCTAATAATATAAATAGGTGTTTTTTTGTTTTTGTTTTTGTTTTTGTTTTTTTTACTTAGCACGTTCTCTAGTTCTATGCATTTATCAGCAAACACTATATTTTCATTATTATTTATGAATGAATAAATCTCAGTTATGTATATATACCACATTTTCTTTAATCTTTAGACTGTTGATGAGTATTTGGGTTGATTCAAAACCTGTCTATTGTGAGTCGTGTTGCTACAGATGTGCCTGTATCACTACAGTGTGCTGATTTTAGTTTGGCAGTATGGAGAATCCTCAAAAGTCTAGGAGTAGAACCTCCATAGCTATTCCATTCCCTAGTATTTATCCTTGTCTGTTTTTTTTCCCAATGAAAATAAGTACGGATTAGAACGCTAATCATGTTTGTATCTTTCTTTTAAAATCTCACCTACTTTGTAGGTTAATAGTCTTGATTTTATTTTAGAAAGATATCTCTAACCTGAGTTGAATCCTCTATTTCAGGAAAATGTTTAAAAATGTTCATAATTAATTAAAACTAAACTATTTTATTATGCACAAGATCAAAATCAGATTTTTTTATATTTCTTTCCTATTTGCTTTCTATCATATGGTAAGCAACACAGTCCCAGAGGGGGGAAAAAATTGCCTCAGGTAGTTGATGAATTGTCTAGGAATTAGAAGCACATAGGTATTAGGTAAAGGTCATATTGGAACACTTGCTATGGGACTTCATAAGGTAAGTAAATATAACTATCTAGAGATGGTGGCCTCAGGCCTCTGAAAGTATATGGGTGTGTAGGATTGAATGGTTCCAAACCTGGAAGGTGATGTAAATGACATTCCAGGGTAGCTTTCATCCACTGTATCATTTGTATCTGGGTGCTTATGTTAAAATCCGTGTAACAGAGTGACCCAAAATACAATCTCTGGTTGAAATGACTTGACATTGTTACGTTGTGGTATAAATCTGACAGTCTACAATGCTGGGTTTTCATCTCAGCTCTGGAAATTTAAAGTTGTCTGACATTCTGCAGGTACATAATGTATTGTTGTTTTTCAGTTATCCTCCTGCAAATCGCTACTGTTCACGCATATCTCACAAAATTATTGGGAATAGAAAATTAGATAAGGTTTGTTAGGGGTTTACTACAATGCCTGACTCATAGAAGGAACTGAAAAAACTCTTGCTGTTACTTTTGTTATTATGATGGATGTATGCCCAGTGTAGCTAGATTTTAATTATTTGCTCAGCAAATATCCTTTTTGTTCTCATATTCTGTTATTCTGAATTACCCTTTCCATATTTACTAGGTTACTGCAAGTCTTTGATAAAGACTAATATGTCTTTATATTTGAATAGGAATACTTTCCTTATCTACCCATTCATGTGTGTTTTGGACAAAACTTCTAGGCAATGGAACTACCTATTAAGGAGTGAGATAAAAGTCAAGTAATCATGTTTACCAAAGTTATGGATGATTATTACTTTGAAAATATTTTTCATAGGCATCTTGCCTTTAAAATAGAACATATATTTTTGCCAGCTATAGATAAACTAGTATATGCAGACAGAATCTTTCAGATTTTCAGGATACCTGAAATAGCTAAAATTATGTTTATTTGAGATATAACTCTCAGAATCTCTGCAATTTCATTTTACAGGAATCATTAAGCTATTTTACAGTGAATTTACATTCCTTTTTATTTCTTTTCTTAGTGGTGCTGGGGATCAAACCCATGGCCATATGCATGCTAAGTGAGCAGTCTACCACTAAGCTATAATCCCAACCCCTGCTGTTTCCCTTTTAACTGATATTTTCCTCTTTGATCTACGAGTTTTCATTATTTCTTTTTTGTTTATTCATATTAAGTGACTGATTCCTAAGAGAGAAATTGAAAGATACTTTCTTCCATGTTCACCATTTGTCCTTGGTTTGGTTAGGTTAGAAAGGAGGGATGAGAGGAGAGAATCCCGTGATGCTTGCTCTTTAACTCATGCACAGAACAAAATCATCATAGTAGCATGTTTTCTTCATGTCAAAGTAAATGATCCTTTGTCTATACTCATATTAGGAAGGAGACAGAATAAATGCAGTGGTTTAGTGTTGCACAAGAGAGTCAGATCTGGATTTAAACCTGGCTTTATTATTTTGTAGTTGTGCAGTAAGTTATTTGTAAAATGTGCATTTTAGAGCAGTGCTTCTTACTTTATATGTATGATGTCATGATTTAAGGAAATAATAACTCTGAAGCATTTAGTGTAATTTCTTAGGCTCTCTAATCTTAATGCAGAAGGTCTAGCCTGGTACCCAGACATTTGAACAACTTAATATCACAGACAATTCTGATACAGGTGGTCAGTGGAGCATTCATTAAGATAATGGGACAAATTGCTTTGTCAATCTGGATTGTAGAAACCATATGGCTATTTTTGTCTATCTAGTTTGACAACTTTCACAGCCGAAGATTGCTCTAAATTTAATGTAAGGTTAATCATAATTTAACTTGACAAGCAGTCTTTCGGCATGTACGTGTACATATATCCAAATGTACAGGCACGAACCAAATTTGGAGAACTGAAGCCTGTTATGGTGCAAAAAATGCTGTGTTCTTATCCATTAGAAAACTTTGAAGCTGACCAATGTCAGTGTCAATGAAGTTTTTGTCATTAAGGTTTATCCAAGTCAGAGTAATTTCCTCAGAATAAGTTTGTACATACAAACTTGTACTTACAAAATTCAGACTTCAGACATTTCATTTTCTAATTTACAAACATGTAATATAAGATTTTTATTACCACCATGGTTAGTCATGCTGCTCCAGATGCTAATCTTCATTTCCTAAGCAAGTTATTAAAGTGAGAAATCAGTTCTCCCGGATTTCATTTGGTGGCTCTAATTTCAATCCCGTCAGCACTAACTAGAAGAAAGCCACTCTGCCTGAACAACACTTGTTCTTTTTCTTCCACCTTGTGGTGCCTCCTGTTTCCTTTCAATTGCTGCTCTTTGTCTAATCTTCATCTGCCCCTTAAATATTGGCAGGGGGAGTTTATTTTTATCAAAATCAATTTTAATGATGATTACACTTAAGGAAATGTTTACTGGAGAAAAACTAAAGTATAAGGATGCTCCTTTATCCCATGAAAATTCAGTCCACTTGTATTCCGATTCTACTACATTGGTGGTTAGATTTTCAGAGTTTAGGTGCCTTTGTAGCAGGGCATTTACCCCCATTCTACGTCACCACTCTGAGATCTCATAGCCGCTACTTTCCTTTGATCACATAAACTTTCTCTCCAGGCTTCACATTTTTTTTCCATTTCATTTTCTTTTTTTCTTTTTGTTTTTGTTGAATTATGACAAATCTTAATCTTTCAATTGTTTTGTTTAAAGGTAAGTTCAATTAAAAAGACATTTGTCAACTTAATAAGCATTAAATATTTGTAAGATGTTTAATAAATTGGCTATAGACAATATTGTTTCTACAAATAATTTCCTTGATCTATTGCAGCCTATTTTGAATAATTCCTGATTTAATTTTTCTCTGATATATTGACATGAATAGCTAGAGATTCAGGGCACATTCTGATGAAGTAGTTAGTACCTTGCAAGGTAGCACACTTGGCCACAGATTTAAATTAGGTCATATTTAGTTCTTTCTATTCATTTGAAATTTTATGATTTCCTTTTTTGAATGCAGATTGACATAATCATGCAGAGAGAAACTTTAATATCACCTCTTTGCTTTCTTTTCATAATGAATATTTTATCATAAATAGTATCGAATATTTTAGTACTTTTTGGTCTTTATTAGTGCATCATATTTATACATAGTAATGGGGCTCATTTTGATCTTCATAAATGTATGCAATTTCTTTCATTTCAATCCCTAGTGCTTCCCCTTTCCCTCCACTCCTTCCTCCTCCTGGTCCTTTTCCACTACTCTAGTGTTCTTCTATTTATTGGTTTATTGGTGTTTTAATGGAGCATTATAGTTCTATATAAAAGTGGAATTAATTGTGATATTTTCATAAAAGCATGTAGCATAATTTTGTCATTTTTTGCAGTGTCTCCTCTTTCCTATTTTTTCTCCTTCCCATTTGATTCCCTCCTTCTACTCTACTGTTTTCCCTTCTATTTTCATGGGATTCTTCCTTTTTGTTCCTCATTTCTTTCTAGTTTCCACATGAGAAAAAAATTCAACCCTTGACTTTATGAGTCTGCCTCTTTTCACTTAGCGTGATGTTCTCCATTTGCATCCATTTACTAGCAAATAACATAATTTCATTCTTCTTTATGACTGAATAGAATTTCATTGTGTATGTAAACCACCTTTTCTTTTTCCATTCCTTTGTTGATGGGCACCAAGGTAGTTCCATAAATTGGTGATTATGAGCGTCACTTATAGAAACATTGAGATGCAGATATAACTATAGGATGCTGATATCAGCCCATGGATAAATACCAGAGAGTAGTATAGTTGAGTCATATGGTGACTCCATTCCTAATCTTAAGGAATCTCCATAATTCTTTCCAAAGTGGTTACACAAACTTGCAATCCCACCAAAAATGTATGTTTTCCTTTTTCTCCACATCTTTGACAGCATTTAAATTATTGTGTTCTTGATCCTTGCCATTCTGACTTATATGAAATGAAATTAAATTTGCATTTGCCTGATTACTAAGGATGTTGAGCATTTTTTCATACATTTGTTGGCTTGTTGCATTTCTTGTTTTGAGAAATGTCTTTTAAATTTATTTGCCCGTTTATTGATTGGGTTATTTGTTTTTTCAGTGTCAAGTATTTTTGAATTTTTTATATATTCTGGATATTAGTTCTCAGTCAGAAGAGTAGATGACAAAAATATTCTTCTGTTCTGTTGGCTCTCTTTTCATATTTTTAATTATTTCCTTTGCTGTGCAGAAGCTTTTTAATTTGTTGATGCCACTCCACTCATTGATTATTTGTTTTATTTTTTGAACTTTAAGAGTTTTATTAAGGAAGTGTCTGCTTGGGCCTATATTTGGAGTGTTGACCCTGCATTTTCTTCTAGCATTTGTAAAGTTTCTGGTATAACTGTCCTAGGTCTTTGATCCATTTTGAGTTGATTTTTGAGAGAAGGGAATATACTTTCATTCCTCTACATATCGGTACCCATTTTTTATTTTTTTAGCACAATTTGTTAAAATGTTTACCTTTTCTTCAAGGTATGTTTTTGGTACCTTTGTCAAGGATCAGATGACGTTATTTGTGTGGGTTGTTTCTGTGTCTTCTATTTTGTCCCATTGGTCTGTGTGTCTGTTTATCATTCAGTTTTTTGTTATTAGAGCTCTTTAGTATAAATCAACGTTTTTTAATTGATGCATTTCAACTACACCGAATGGTAGATTTCACTGTCTTGTAATTTTTTCATCCAAAATTTATATAATAATAGTTACTAACTTCCAGGCTTTATTCTGAACACTTTTACAAATATCACTGATTATGATTACGATTTTTTTTACCCTATGGGAAACTGGGACATAGAAATTTTGTTTAACTTGCCCAAGGTCTCACAGTAGGCATAGCTAAGACCTGAATCTAACGCAGAGAACATAGTCTTCTTCCTGTGTTAGGGTTTTAGGATTAAAATGCTGCCTTGGCCTCCAGTGCTATGTGGCTGTCAGGGTAAACATCTTAATCTTTTTGGACCTCAATTTTATCATTTATAGAACAGAAATAGTAATACCCTTATAATAATGTTATTTTATGCATAAAATATACTTATCCCAGTGCATATTGTTTAAGATATGTGTGGCAAAGAAACAGTTACTGGCACCACCACCTTATGCAGATTTGATGTGAACATTTGTCATCTTATTGTCACCATAGTACCTTCGTTGTCACTGTAATGCCTTGATGGCTAATATTTTCTGCTAACTTGGTGTCCTCTTTATGCCATTTCCCCTTCTATGGATATAGCTGTGATAACCTTTTTCCTGCTTTGAACACCAGGAACTCCAATTTACCCTTTTGCTAATTCTTCTCAATTTAGAGGCCATTTTGCCAATGGCCCTAATACTTAATTGATCAAAGTAATAGAAATAAAGGTGAAAGCAGCCTGAATCTTTTTATGTATTTATACTTTTGAAGAAAAGGAATTCTAAATCAAAGGAAGGGCAAAAGGAAAGGCAGCTATTTTGAGCAAAGGATCATATTAGTATCTAATAACAAATTTAAAAGCAGTTGCACTATTCAAAAATGTACTCCTCTCTCCTAGTAGTATCCGTCAGTGTCTTAGAAAGAATGAAAAAGGAGTGTTTATGAAGCTAAATATTCTGGCAGTTAAATTTCATGAATCACTTACTATTCTATTGAGGAGGTCCTCTGCAGTTTTTTGACAAATAATTTTGATTGATCCACCACGTTCAGGAATTTTTAATATCCTTTTGAATTATTTTACCAATACTTCCAAAATTGAATACAATGCATGAATAACAAAAATTCTGCATTTATCTTTGTAGAATTAAGTAATCTTAAATCACAATTATGAATACTGTTAAGAAATGCATTTCCCCAAAAGAAAGATACAATTCTAGTATTCTTAGTTAATTGGGGGAAAAAGCACTTAAATCTATGAATATTTATAAATATCATACTATAGCCTGAAAATAATGAAAAAAATCAAGAGCATGTTTAATTGCGTATGTGTTTATGGAAAACAAATACACAAAATGATGAAATTTGATGCACTTTCCTAACTTACACTTGCAAATCTATGGAAATATCTGTAATGTTACCCTTCCTATCATTGCATTAAGTTAGTAGGAATATTGATGATAAAACGTATTTCATATTACAACAAAGTGAAATTTAGCACTAAGTGAAAACAATAAATTAAAACATGGAGCCAGAGGATGGATGCATGGAAATTCACATCTGATATTTTAAGAGTACTTGATACTTTTTAATTTAAATATAATTTTTATTAAAAGATACATATTTTTATATATGAGCTTCCATATCAGTAGATGAGAATATCAATATGTAGTTATGATATTTAATTCATTGTCCTATTGTGGATTAGCTTCATTCAATATATAATTAATTTGTGAAGATTTATCAAATAAAATCTTCAAGACTGTTGCATTTATCCATTCGTCTTTATAAAATGTAAAGCTACTTGCATAATAGGATTTGATTAATAGTAATGTGAATAGGTCTTTTATAGGTTTTTGAACCAACAAATCAAGGATTGATCTTTAAAGGATAATTGTGATATTCTAAGACATGTAACAGTCATTGTAGTCTTTGGGGTTGTTCTGAATAGTAGTGTTCATAGTTATATAGTTTCTTTCAGTACCTGGATAGGCTATTTGATTTGATAGCCCTGAAACCTCCAGTAGTAGCAGTGGTGGAGGCACTGTTATATTCAGCTTATCACACAGTTGTTTTTAGTATCCTAGGTAGAAAGTCAGACTAACGGATTTAAGAAAGGTTCTCAATAGCAAACACTGAGGCAAAGAACATTAACCACAAATTATTCCTCTCTGCATCCTCCACTTTAGCCCAGAATTGACAGGCATATTCTATAAAGGACTGGATAGTATATATTTTAGGGTAGGTAGACATAGGGGTCTGTCCCAATTACTGAACTCCATTATTCTATCATGAAAGCAACCATTGCCAATACTTAAATGATGTTTGGCTATGTGACATTAAAACTTCATTTATTGACATTTAAATTTGTCACAAAATATTATTCTTTAGTTTTTTTTTAACCATTTCAAATTTTATAAACATTTTTGGCTCATATACTCTACAAAAAATGGTGACCATTTGAATTTTTCCAGTGACCTTAGTTTGTCTTCCTTTGCTATGAATGAAGAGTATCTCAAAGGCAGTGAGAGGTATCTCTTTATTTTAATATCCTCCAGTATCTAGCACATAATAAATTCTCAACAAATGCATAGGAAAAATTATCTGAATGTGTTTAATTACAGATTTAGTGTTGATTTGGTTTTTCAATAATAACTATCATAGCCAATAAAATTGTTATTTCTATTTTAAGGAAAAAGGAATGAATATATGTAACATATATTGCCCATACTTTGCTTCACATAAAATAAACACACCTCTAAACAGCTTCAGTGAAGTATAATTTATATACCATAGAATTCACCTGTTTTAAATGTATAATGTAATGCTTCTAATAAATTGACTGGGTTGTGTAGCCATTACCATAATTTAGTCTTAGGGTATTTCCACCATCCCTGAAAGATACTGTGTGTCCATTTGCTGTCAATCTCTGTTTATAGGCATTTAAAATCCATGAATTAATATAAACTTCTATTTTGTGCATCAAGAATTCAGAAACAGAATTGGTCTTTATGGAGTTATGTGCAAAGCTTTGTGTTCTTGAAATTTCGAAATTATTAACTCATGTTTTCACCCAGTGTAATGTGATTTATCTTATTATCTATATTTTACTTCTCATTCTCCCAAGTTTGCTCACACTTTAGTAAAGGAACAGGGCTTGAAATAGAAGCACTGTGGGCTCCAGGGTCCATGGTCTTAATCAGGAATAGGTGTTTACAAGCATTGATGATACTCACAAAGATAATAAAAATTCTTTTCTAAGGGGCAATTATAAATTAACTTTTGACTTAGAATTTTGGGCAAGCAGTAATTTTCATCAAAATCCTAACTTATGTCCCTCTTTAATCATGACTAAATCAGAATTGTTTGAGGGCATGCATCAGAGAGCATGCATCCACTGGAATTTAGGTATATAATTTCAAGTAGTAAAGAGAAGGCAATTATTCTGCCACTTGGAAGATGTAACTTTAACATTCCTAGTGTTATGGAAATCACTGATTGGTGTCCATCTCTCTAATGGATATCTTTTGAAAAGCATTGTTGAGTGGGAGAAAAAGTATGAATAGGACTAATTTTGTATATTCTGAAGCTTTTATCTCAGAGATTTGCTTACATAAGAAACAGCCTGGGGCTGGGCATATGGCTCAGTTGGTAGAGTGCCTGCCTTGCAAGTACAAGGTCCTGGGCTCGATCCCCAGCAGTGAAAAAAATTAAATAAATAAAAGGAAACAGCCTGTTTAAAATTATTTTACAATCCCAATTGTATTCTGCTTACTTTAACGTTCAAAAACACACACACACAAATGTACATAAGTAGCAGTTAATGAGAAAACACCAATAGTTGTATATTCAATTTTAACTGTAGAAATCCCACAAGGTATTTTTGTTATAGAAGAAAGTGTTAAATTTTTTTGCATTTTAAAAGTCATTTTTGCATGATAAAATTATAGATGTTTACATACTGTATATATTTTCTCTTTTTTGTCCTTCTCATTACATATAATAAAAATTCATGTGAAACAACCCAGGCTTTATTTTATTTTGAAGTTTACTTATAAAAATAAGAAAATCATTTTTTAGTTTTCTGGTTCTTTCTTTTGGAAAAAAAGTAGTGTCTTATAGGGTGAAGCTAATGGTCAGAAAGATCCTGCCATCTGCTTTACAGATTTCACATGGGTTGTGTCCAGAAACCTGATCCCACTCATGACCCCTGGGTGCCAGTGGATGTCCTCTGGTACTTTCTCTTACTGCCTTGCTGTTAGGCCAGAACCTGATGTGGTCACACCCTTCTTCGTGAGTTATTTAACCCACTGGTTAGGTCTGTTGTTCCTGTCCTCTCCATCTCGTTGCCACTTTTGCCCATGGAGAAGGGAATTTCAGAAGGCCTGAGGTTACCACTTTGTATTTCATATTTTGTATTTTATATTAAGGTGTATTGCATTCAATTCTTCTTGACAGTCTTCCTTGATTAAGAAGCAGAGAGCTGAAAGCTCTAAATAGGAGTACTGCATTGATGAAAACCATGTTTTCACTTTCTCCACTTTTCACTCTTGTCTCCATTTGCTAGGGGTGACCTTGAGCAAGCTATCTAATTTTTTATGCTTCAGTTTCCTCATCTGTTTAACAGGAGCTAACAGGAGTCATTTTAAAAATTACCTAGGGGTTTGTAACTCATTTAACAACTTAAGTTAGCCAAGTGCTTTATACAGGATAAGTAGTCAATGAATGCAAACTGTGCCTTTTGCCTTTATTTCGAGCACTTAGCAAAAACTCTCCTTTCTGTTTTAGAGCTTTAAACTTTGATGCTACCTGTGTTCTAAGTCCTGTTGTTGGGAGCAATAGGTGAAACTGCTTTGAATATAAATACGGTATGTTTATTTTTATTAAGTAATAAATACAATATGTTTTGAAAAATTCTCATTTTCTCATTTAATAGGGCAGCTTCCTGAGGTCATATAGTATGTGTATCCTTACCCTCCACACTTCCCATTTCTAAACCTAAGCAAATCCTTTGTCAACTGTCTACTCACAGCGGAATGTACTACTTCATATGTAATGTGACAATAACCAAAAACAGTCAGTAGTGGAGTACTTTTTTGGTTCTAGAAAAGTTTATAATACTACTTTATTCTAATAAAAATTTGTGTTATTCTGTTGATTTACATTAGAAAAGAAACTCTATGTCTATGTTTTGTATGTAACTAATATTAAGGCCTAATTTTGCTGGTATTATACTTGTGCTTCAAATTTTGAGATCACGTGGAAATTTTACGTCTATCCATGTAAGGTTCAGTTTGTGATGGCTCTGTTCATTATTAAAAATTATCAGGATGAATTTGAATTCTAATTTTGGTATCCTGTAATTAAACTGTCTTTCAGAGCTTTACACTGATCAGATAAGGACTGCCCATTATGTTGAAATGGAAATATTAATAAGCATTATTTGTGCACAGTTGCTAAAATTCTATTGAAATGCGATACAAAGAACCCAATCAATAAATGGGCCAAGGAACTGGACAGACACTTTACAAAAGAGGATGTACAGATGATTAATAAATATTTGAAAAGAGTTCAATATCTCTAGTAATTAGAGAAATGCAAATTAAAACAACTCTAATTAGAATGGTTTTTATCAAGAACACAAACAATAATAGATGCTGGTGTGACTGTGGGGAAAAAGGCACACTCTTACATTGCTGGTGGAGTTGCAAATTAGTGCAACCACTCTGGAAAGCAGTGTGGAGATTCCTCAGAAAACTTGGAATGGACCCACCTTTTGACCCAGTTATCCCATTCCTTGGGTTATACCCAAAGGATTTAAATTTAGCATACTACAGTAACACAGCCACATCAATGTTTATAGCAGCTCAATTCACAATATCTAGACTATGGAACCAACCTAGATGCCCTTCAACAGGTGAAGAGATAAACTATGGTATATGTACACAATGGAATATTATTTAGCCATAAATAAGAATAATATTTTGGCATTTGCAGATAAATGGATGGAATTGGAGATTATCATGCTAAATGAAATAAGTCAATCCCCAAAAAAGCAAAGGCCGAAATGTTTTCCCTGATAAGTGGATGATGATATATATTCGGGTTGGGGGGTGAGGGGTGAGAAAAGAATGGAGGAACTTGTGATTATGTAGAGAAAAATGAGAGGGGGAGAGGGCAGGGGTATGAAAAATGGTGGTATGAGACAGACATCATTACCTTATGTACATGTATGATTACATGAATGGTATGAATCTACATCATATACAACCATAGAAATGCAAAGTTGTACCCCATTTGTGTACAGTGAATCAAAATGCAGTCTGTAAAAATTCAAAAAGAAGTTTCAGAAAAATGTGATACTATTGAGCTTAGGTTACCTTTAATAATGTAACAAGAAAATATGTGGATTGCTTTATTGCCATCAAGATATACTATATGAACATCATAAACCTGCTGTACCAATTTAGAAACTGTGTAGGAGGATCATAGTTCCAGGCCAGACTGGGCAAATTAGACCCTGTCCAAAAATTTATAAAGAGCTGAGGATGTAGTTAAGTGGTGGGCACTTGCTTAGCACATGGGAGGCCATGGGTTCCATCCTAGAACTCAAAAAAAGAAGTGAGAGGAGGGTGGGTTTGGGGGCAGAAAAGGGGGCAAAGAAATAAAAAACAAATATATAAATTAAGATGATTTATATTACAAGATTTTAGAGATTCCCTATTGTTCTTCAGTTTTTGTGAGTTTAAAAAATTATTACCTACAAAAAATATTTTTTATTGTTTAAAATTTGGTGGGCATCTAAACCAAAATTAGTATTATATGAAAATGTCTTATGATGAATATATCTTTCCACCTCTCGTGAATGATTTGGTTGTTGAACGCTACTAATTTTTATTTATAGTTGTTTTTTCTGTAAGGTATGACCAGATCCTTGGAGACTTGAACTCATTTGCAATGGTTAGTTAGAGGCTTTGTTATTGATTTTCACAAATATGACCAGGGAGAATAAAATACTTAAAAGCTTTGTTCAGTCATTTGCTATTTTATGCTCTTTTACTTGGTTAGAGAAATGCAAATTGAAAATGGAATTTTAAAAATTTGGCTTTTGTCTTTACTATATTAGTATTATGTCATCTTCCTTGAAGCACTATTCTTATTCTAGAAATAGCTTTTAAAGTCTCTTGTTTGCTCTTTATCGACTTTTTCAGAAAGCTCAGATCATTCTGACTGTTAGTTTTCTTGGAGCTATCCTTAAAAAATTGTGCTACTCTGTTTTCCCTTTTGGATCCTTCCTATCTTTTTTTTTAAAAGTATGCTTATTAACCCTTGTATAGTTTCATTTAAAACCCTTTGTGTTTTCTATCACTTTGTATAGCAGGAATTACATTTATTGAGTTCTCTAATTATAGAGACATTCATCTTTCCTATATTTTTTATTTTAAATAAGATTTTCTAACATGTAGGGTATTAACATTTACTTTTGTAATCAAAAACATGTTAAATTATATAGATTTTCATTTCATTTCCAATTCTGATATATTTATGTCAAAAATTGCTTGGTGTTTGTTGTTGTAAATGATGTTGAGACTCCAAGTTCTCTTCACTTATCCTTTCAATAATACCATTGAAAATTTCAAGCAGGTAAATAATGAAATTCCAGAATTTTCATGAATTAACAGGATACTTCTAAAAAAAAGTCCTAATATTTTCAGAATATTAGGTCCTCTGATTGATTTCTTTATAATCTCTTCAGTATCAGGAATAGAATTCTTCACATTTTAAAAATCTGTCTCACCTATTTCTGCATTTAGCATTTTCTAAATTCTCTATAGTTTGTTATCAGTCTTGATTTAAAGTATTCCTTTCCCTATTCTGTTCAGAATTTAGAATTAGGTAATATCACAAACCTATGGTCAAGAAGAAGCTTTTCAGATTCTGCTTCCATTTTGAAGTTTTCGTGATGTGTAGAAGAGTGGCGTTCTGCAGTGAGCTCATCTGTGGCTCTCCTGTTCTCCCTACCGTATAGTATACTTAACCTCCAGGGCATCCTTAAGCAACAGGTTGCCCTTGCCACTCTGACTGGGTTAGTCCTGATAATTACTGTGCGAATATATAAACCAGTTAATTTAACAATGTATGAAGTATAACAATGGAGGTCTGATTAAGAAAGCCACCAAAAAAAAAAAAATCATAATCATACCTTTTATTTCTAAGAGCAAAAGCGTAAAAAAGAGTAAAAGTCAAAGAGTACAGATTAAGTTTTAACACAAGACTGTGCTACATTCTATGTCTTAAAATAGAAATAATTGATACCATTGAATTAATTTCTGCATCCTTCATTAGTGAGAAATTTCAGCTTTCTTGCTGTCCCCATTCCCTATATTACCGCCTTTGCCTTTGGTATCAACTAAATGCTTGTAAGTTAATTTTACTTTGTTATTTACAAAGAGGCATGTTAGCACTGTTTTTTTTTTTTTTCTTGTCCATTCAAATGTTCAATGTATGTCTGACTTTATGACTCAGGGATATTAATTCTCTTCTCTAGGGTCCACTATGATCCCAAATACACTGAGTAGCTCACATGCTTGTGATGCAGAACTCTTTGAATACCCTTTATGTAACCTACTTGGCACAGCTGAGTATGTACGTCTCAAATTCCCTCCTTGGTACCCAGGATTATTAAGACTTAGTTATGCCACAGTAACTTTATGCCAAAGCACTTGACACCAGCCTTTCTAAACAGGGACTCATCTCTTTCCCTTTGACTGAATTCTGGAGGGACAGTCTCAGACCTGAGTTAGCTTTGCTTTAGCTTTAGTTTTCTTTTTTTTTTTTTTTTTTTTTTTCTAACTTCACCTAAATCTTTATTCTGCTTTTTCCTCAGTATTTCCAACAAAATTGATCATCATTTCAAAAATAATAGATCAAAAACCATTGTAGTTGAGGAAATACCTACAGAAGGGGATCATTAATATCTTGATTTTTGCAGAATAAATTATTAGGTGGGTTTTTAACCCACATTTTCCCTCAAGGTAACTTTCACTTATATGGTGAAAAGTTTTATTTGGCAAGGTAGCACATTTATATATGCTCTTAAATTTAAGTTTCAATTGCTGAAAGGAAATTAAAGCCACATTCAAAGAATGGCTAAGAATATTGGCTTTGGAACCTGGCAAACTTCAGTTTGAGTACTGAAACTGAGGTTATCTAGGGACAGTTAACTTTTAACTTTCCTTACATTTAACACAGAGGGAATTATTTCTTTCAGGACTTAAAACAATAAATTTTCACTAACTTTCACTTGTAGTTGTTATTAATTTCTTCAGTCTTGGTGTATCTCAAGAAATCCTATGAAATACAGAAGGAACTTTTTTTATTTTAAATTGCAAAATGAAGTCTATTCTCAGAGGTAAATCCAATTGTAGGAGTTATTGACAAGATTATATGATACAGTGTTTGTGTAACATGGAGCAAAATGTCTGCTCTCTAAGTATTCCACCTCTCTATCCCTGATACTCACTGAGAGTGTGCATTTTAGCACAGAGGTATCAAATAGGATACTAGAATATTGTCATTTCATTTTTGATGGAGAAAAGGGAAATATCTCTTAAGTTCACTTTTATTTCAGCATATGTGTCTAACTCTTTCGGGGCATGAACTCAGGGTACTATGATGTTAGCTTTAGTAATACACTATCATATGCAAACACACACAAAGTAGAACATTGAGAGTGTGTCATGATCCAATTCTATCTATGGTACAAAGGGCCACTTATTCATTCAATTAAAATGAAGAAAAAAGGATGCTGAGGTTGCTCTGATGATGCAGTAGAAGATAACCTAAAAATGGAGTATAATTCCTGTTTGCCCCTTCATTTAACTCCTCTGAAATTCAAGGCCTTGGGACAGACCCCTTTCTATTGAAGTGAACTGAATGATATTTGTCACCCAGAATGGTTGGGAGGGTTGAGTGGGAATCTTGCATGCAAATGTACTGTGCAGACTGTAAACTTATTGTGGTTGGAAAGTGTTAGAAACTAAGTTTTATTTTTTTTCCCCCTGACATAATTTGATTCAGGAATGTACAACCTAGTTCATAGTATATTAGACCAAATAAAAGAAGTTTTTCTCTCCTTCCACCCTGCCTGCATTTCCTCCTCTTCAATGAAGCTGTGTGTATACCTCATTACATCATGTTAAGAGATAAAATAACCCATGCCATCAGCAAATTTAACAGAAGTTTGAAGCTTCAGCAGGCTGTGGGCAGTACTTTTTTTCCACATTTAATTTCTTCAAAACTACCTGAAAGTGTCTGATAATTCACAAATAGATTATATGGCACAAAGCACACTTCTTTGTAAGAAATCCTACCAGCTGTATCTGCTTCTGAAAATATACTTGGTTTTACAATTTAAAATGAGAAAATTTGTCCTTCCCTAACACATAGGATTTTTTTTTAGATAAACCTAAGGGTGAAGGAAATAAAAAAAAATTTTTACAACTGAAAAGTTCAAGTTTTTTTTTTTTTTACTTATTTTCCTTGGATACAATCATAGTGCTCTTTTCTTCCTTTGAATTTTAGGATTCTTGAACTCTTGTCTTCAGGGAAGATTTGTTTCTTCTATATCCACTAAAGTTTCTCCCCATACTTTGATATGAGATTCTACCTGATTTTGTGCCTGCCTTTCTTTGCTTTTGCCTTCTCTCCCTTCCTTTCTGCCCCCCTTTTTTTATTTCCTTTTTTCTTCTTCCTTATTTTCTTTTTCTTTCTGGAAGTATTGCACATTGGGCAATTAGATTCTGACAGTCCTATTCATGCTCTTGTTGTCTGCTTATGATTAATCAAGTAAAAATTCTGCTAGTGATTAAACTAAATGTATTTAGTTTTAGAAACAATGCCTGATTCAAGGTTTCTTAATTCATTAGGACATAGGCACACATAGGAGGGGAACCTTTCCTTAAACATATTAGAGTACTTTTGAAAATGATATTTTCCCATCTTTTAACCAATGCAAAGGCATCACTTACAGTATTTTCACCTGAAATAGTTATTTTAATCACCTTTTAAGTAGTCTTTATCATAGAAGATTAGCTATGACAGGTGGTCATGATTTCATTCTATTTCTGAAATTATATTATTTATGAAAAAAGTAATATATGGTTTCTTTTTAATGTAGAGCTATTCTAAGACCTTTAATTTCTACTAAATGTCAATTAAAAGAAATCAGAGGGTTGGGGACATAACTGAGTGGGACAATGTTTACCTAGCACACATGAGGCCCTAGGTTACTGACACTGAAATTAAATGAAATAAGGAAAATTTAAAGTTTTCCCCTATAAATTACCATTAGGAAGGACCAAATTATGATGAACATGTTCTCCATGATGATGATGATGGTGATGATGGCTATTATTTATTAATTTTTTACATTTAATAATGTAAGCTCTTCACATTTTCAATAAATGAAATAATAGAGTAACTTAACTAAGAAAGCAGAGGTTTTTAGTTTGGTATATATATGGAATGTACTCAGCCAGTTTGACTTAAGGACACTATCAATTTGGGCTTTATGCAAGTGCTTTCTTAATATTTGTTTCCAAGCTGATTTTTAATACTATATTACAACCAGCATCTTATGATGCCAGTTTACTTGTACTTCTTCAAATGCCTTTGTTTCAAAATAAAATAGGATCTGACCACAATGAATACCACTTTTACATGTAATGAAAATACACTCATTAAAATAAAAATTATAAACGTAGGAGGGAAATCAATATAGAAGCAGATCAGAGGAAACTAGGAGGGGAGGTTAAGGGAAGGTAAAGGGGAATGAAATAAATCAGATTATGTTATGTGGACATACAAATTGGCATAACAAATCCTTCTGTTATGTATAATTATAATGCACCAAGAAAAACAAAGAAATGAAGTAAAATCTGTAAAAGTTCCTTATCAAATTTTTTCTGTCCCTGGGATAACTTAAGTGACATTCTAATCTAATACAGTATGTGGAAACAGATTTTAGTAAAAATTTGTTTAGCAAGAAATAAAGAAGTGCTGCATGATGAAAAAAAAAGCAAATGATCCCAACTCTTAGTCTGTAGCATACTTATTGTTTAAGTTTGTGCTCTGCCTTAACAATATTTAAAGGAATTCTGTGTTTTAGTGCATTTGTTGTGTTTTAGATACATTTCTGGATACCTCTACTGTTACTGGTGGCTTACCAAGGCCAGATTAACTTTCCTAAATCATTTGGTTTATTATTTCCTTATGTCTGTGGTGTCTAAATCCCTTTCAGGTTGCATATCCATGAGCTATCCTTCCTCACTCACCATCCTCAATGCCATCAGACCTCAGCAGGAGCCAGCAAATCCAGTTTCCTCATCCTTGTGTTCCCCTATCCTGTAATAATCATATCTTTCTCCAGTTTTAAATTTTTGCTGTCCCCCTAGCCATGTGATTATTATTCTTTCTACTCTTTCCTTTTCAATATTTTATTCATCTTGCAACTAACAACTTGAGTTTTTCAGCTCACTTTGCTAGTTGTCCCAAATCACAATGACTTCTCATTTCTTGAATTTCTATATTATTACAATATTCAGTTCTGAAATATAGATTACATTGTATTACTGCTATACTTAGGGATCATAATTCTTCCCCCCAACCAGTATATAAATTTATTAGGTTGGGCATAATAAATTTGCCAGTTTATTTGTGGCATCTTCTCACATGCAGACTTTGATTTAATGTCCTTTGTTGACAAGAAGATAGGTGCAGGTCACAGACATGTACTCCACTGTTAGCCACCTTCAGAGTGTGGTAGATGTTGTATGAAGTCATTTTAGTATTATGTTTCTGAGTCAACATCCTATGACGTGTCAGAAATATTGACTTGACATAAGCTTACTTATGATAGAAAGAAGACATTAAAATCCTCTCTTCATAGAAGAAAAAGTAGCAGTATTTGTGGGCAGATTGGTGCATTCGAAGTATTACTTTTTACTTATGATTAAATGAATTTAAAAACAAATTTCCAGGACTTTACCCATTTCTAAAAATTAATCTATGTCCCACAAAAGGAGAACTTCCAATAATAGTTGCTTACTCTCCTTTATGGATAGAGCTTCTTGCTAATTCAAGCTAATGTATAATTTATTAATGAATATTTTCCATAAAACAATTTGGTTAATCTAACAGATTTTATAGACTACTGTGGATGCCAGATGTCAGTGGAATATATATCTTATTGTGCAAAAAGATGATGTTTCTACTATTTGTGTTTTTTTTTTTTTTTTTATAGTGAGAGACTATGCTTCTCAATTTGTTTTTCTCCTTAGGTTAGTGCTCTTAGTCAAAAAATGAGTTGGCTTCTAGTGAATTACCCTATGGAAGGTCTGTCTGCATGAAAACATGACCTAAATTCATGGCTGATGAAACTGTGTTACAATTTATAATGTCTATACTTAGTGTTGTCACATTTATATTTAAATAACTATTGAATTGCCCCTTTGGATAGTATTAGGAATATTACTTACACTTGCCCATTTTAAAAATGCATATTACTGGGTATTACTATAAATCCTGTTGACTGACATTGTGTAAAGAGCAATTTAGGACTGAAATCCACAGAAAGCAAATATGTCCAGCATGTTCTGGGAGCATACATCTCAGTGAAAATGTCGTGCAATTCACACCTTGTTGTGCACCTCGCCCTTGAAGTGTCTTTATTGTGTTAGTCCCACATACTATAAAGTAACCCAGGGGCATGTAGTAGATAAACTCTTGGTTGAAAAATTTCTCCAAGTCTTTCATACTTTATTCATTCATTAAATGAACATAGAGATAAATATAAATACAAGTTAGAACAGTGGGAGGAAAGGACAGACCAGGAGAACATAATTTCAATGACAGTTCCATTCGCTTAGCTTTAACAGTCAGAAACCATCACTTATCCTAACCTAAGCTCTTTGGCATTGTGATCAGTAAGTTTGGTTGCTAAGGACACTTCATGCTTCTCTATCTGCTTTTCCAGTTGGGGTAGTCTTCTTAGTCAGTAAATGTGTTGATTAAAATTTTTAATAAACATGCAATGCTCTCATAATTATAAATATTGTTTTTAAAAGATATTTGGATTATTTCTATATACTTTTCTTTGTGCTTCAGTGTGGTCTAGCTATCTGACTCATAGAAACATATGTAAAAGGGGCTGGAGGAGTATTATCTTAAATATTTGAGTAGCGGGCTTTTATAGAAATTATCTAATCAGAATAGAAGTTTTGTAGTTGAAAATTTAATTAGATAAAACTATTATGTGGATTGTAGTGCTGTCACATATAATTTTAATTACATATTTATTACAACCATTAATCATACTAGTGTAATTATTTTATATAGCACTGAAGTGTGGAGATAACAAATAGTGTTAATATTTGAGTCATGGATCTATGAGGGCATTTAAAACTGCAAACAAAGAATTTTCTATGTCAGATGTTTTGGTGTGATTCTTGGGCTTGTAACTATATTTTTATATTCACTGCAATCATGATTTTGTGATTAATTTTGACCTCCAAATCACAGGGACAATAGCACTGTTAATTAATGTAATCATTAAAGATATTAAATTATAGCCTGTATTTTTCTATAAGTACCATAAAATGATTTCATGATTATAGACATTATTAAACCATTATTAAATTTAAAATATTGATTTTTAATAAGGCAACTATAAATTTACTAAGTTTTGCCTTTCATAAAATAGCTAAGCTTCTAAGTTATAAAAGCTTTGAAGATGTCCGATTGTCATAATAATAACTGCGCTCCCTTGAAAAACATGTGAGCTAATCACCGTGCCATGTGTTTCTCATATATCACAAATCTTCCTGGTGTTTTTGCAATGTATTAGCTTCATTTATTAAAATATTTGTTTAATATCACAAATGTATTAGTATAAATTTATTGCAAAACATAACTAATATCATAGAAGTATGTGCTTGCTGAGTTCACTTGTAATGGAGAAAGATGACCACCACCAAGCACAACACAGAAAGTGGAGGTGTGTAAGTGGTAAGTGGATTTCTGTGGGACTAATGTCCCTCACTGAAGAGCTAACAGTTGAAGGGAGTGTGAAACAGTAATTATGGACAAATGTGCATGCATATGCTATACCTCTGATTGTAACCCTAGAAGATTAAGCTCTACGCCACCCGTACGGCTTCTTTTGTTTTCCATCTTTGGGATGTTTTCGGGGCATTATGGTGGCAGTTCTATCTTCATAGGTTCTCATCATAACACTCTTGATTGACCAGACATTCTCTTATCTAAATTATTTTGTCTAGAATCCCTAAATAATTTTCTTTTTTTCCTTCATAGATCTCTAGATCTTTACTGAACCATAAAGCAATTGCTTTTTTGAATGTGTATTTGATCATATGTTTAACTTTGTGAATGCCACGTTGTTGAGATCTATGCTTCAATAGAGTGTTAAATTGGTTCCAATCTTTTGTTTACTGCAGTTCAGTTTGATCATTTCAAGTTTTGTTGTTCATCTTTTTCAGGGCAATTATAGAGTAGCCTTTAGCTGTGGCCGTTCGAGGTTCTGTACTGATTACCCAGCATGTTTAATGAAACCTTTCTACATTGACTGGAAGGAACTATAATATCTAATAGCCTTGAATAAGTTCAAGGAATTGTTCAGTTTCCAGGTATCCAGTAGTTCTTTCTCTGGTGGATATTTTGTGGAGTTCTAACACCTGGCCCAATATAAGTCCAATGTAATATTATGTCAAAGATTCAAGGACTGGGGGACTGCCATCTAGATTTCATGAACTCCCTGGTATTGCTCCTTTCTCTTTGGAACCTTGTCTCAGAAATTCTAACAGTTCAGTAGGCCCAGACTCAGTCTTTGTCTTTTCTGCTCAGCAAGAGCAAGAATTATTTTGGCATTCCCCCCAGCAGAATAGCCCCAGGAATAAAGTTATTATGATACTGTGGATCATCTTTTTGTTCCTTCTCTCAGGCATTACTGTCATTACTACATGTAATCTATTGTCCGAAAATGACTTTCATAAATGTTCGGCCCATTTATATTTATTGACAGTAATGGGGAAAAATTCATTATCAAGTACTCTTCCATGAAATCAAAATTTATTAGTCCCTTTACTTATTGTTTAAATCATGAAATCAAATTCATAGATGTTTAAAAATCATAGGTTTGGTTTCATTTTGTTCCCTGTTCCTTTTTCTCTTTGTCATTTCTCAATCCACTTATCTCTAACCCTATTTCTTCTCCAGTGTCCAGAATTTCTAGGCCTTTTCTGGGCTCTTAGATTAATGGTAGCAGATGAAGCATCCAACTGCAAAGCTCTAAAATGTGTTATATCAGAGAAGGCATCTGGGCTTTCAGCTGGCCCATCTGCTGGAACTTTTCGTAGGTCTTTTTATCTGGCAGCACATTGGGGACAAAGCTACTAAGCCTTTTCCAGAGTTTATACTGGAGTGTGTCCTTTCCTCACTGCCTTCAATTCTTGTATGATGTGCTTTTGGCTAGTGGTCTGCTCTGTCTAGAGAAATTGCTTCAAATTTCATTTGGTAATTGGATGCTTTTTAAGTTTTCATTCTGAAAGAAAGAAAGGGGTCATCTCAGTCACCTTTGGGCTAAATTTTACTCATTTTAAGTTAGGTGATATTTTGGCAACTGGGGTGGTATGAAAGGCACAGTGACTAACTCTGACCAAAGTCTTACATTGCAGTGGTTAGTGTTATTGGGAAATTAAAACACTCTAAAGAAAGCATAGGGTTTGCCTTTTATATTTTTTTCCAGATAAGTATAATTTCATTATAAGTAATTGGTTTGATTGCATTGTGCTCAATTTATTTTCTGGGTAGTTTTATGAAGTTTTTCATTCAGAACCAGTTTTCCATGTTTACACTCAATAATATACAACAAGTAACTTACCTTTCCAAAAATTATGCCCTCATGGGCCCAATAACACAATATAAATATCAAAACAATATACATATCCAAAAATTTCATCATGTGTTTGAAAGAGTGGTTTCAGAATAGCTTATATAAGAGAAGCTGGGGATGTGACTCTGGTGGTTGAGTGCCCCTGAGTTCAGTCCCCAGTACCTCCACCCCCAGACAGAGAGAGAGAGAGAGAGAGAGAGAGAGAGAGGCATTTGTTTTGAATGTTAAAGTAGGACAAATCAAAAACCACAACCAAAACCCCAAACACATATACTTAAGGTTTTGTGTAGATATCAAGCATTTAATTTGAAAAAGAATTAAACTATGAGTTTATAGACACATGCACAAAATTGTTACAAAGCTTCATGAAGATTCAATTCCACATTAATAGAACTTGCCAAAAGATATACCATTTGAGATATATTGTATGTATTTCACCTTTGATAAATATTAGAAAAACAAAAAATTAATTTAGTATTTCAGAAAGATGACCATTACATTATAATTTTATGTATTAGGAACTACTCAACCATTGGGTCAAAAGGTTAACTATAACTCAATGTAATATTCTTTATGCCTTGTGTTCTATTATAAATTCATTTTGTGCTAATTTCTGTATGAAAAATAAACAAAACTTATATATTAAAAATTAGCCAAACCTCTCTATAAAAATGAGATATATTCTCAAGAATTTTAAAAACCAGGGAAAGAATGATGATGATGATTGTGAAGAACATGATGTTTGTACTGAAGGTTGAACCCATGGGCACTTTCCACTGAGTTATATCCCGTCCTTTTTATTTCTTCAAGTTTTGAGACAGAATCTTGCTTAGTTGTTGAGACTGTCTTGAAGATGTCATCCTCCTTCCTCAGCCTCCAGAATCACTGAGATTACAGGTGTTTGCCACTACACCTGGCAATGAAAATCGCTTGATATAAATAGTATATAGAAATTTAGGAAAAAATGCTCATAGAGGATAAAAAGGTTAATTCTAATTTGAGGGGTGAGAGATTATTAGCTGAGAGAATGATTAAAAAATAAGTCATTGACTCTGAAAGTTGGATATGAATTTATCCAAGGTAGAGCTGGCAGAACCAAAACCTCTAGAATAGAATTATTCTATAGTAAGACTATATACCTAAGTACTAAAAATCTCATACTGTAGTTAAAAAATATTGATGTGAGGAGAAATTCTGTGAGTTTAAGTAATATTTACTACATTATCCAACATAAAACTCAGTATATATAAGATTATCCTATCTTTGCTTTGCTGTCTCTTTTACAATATTGTGTCCCTTTTCGAAGACCTAGTCACAACTCAAAATTGTTATATAAATGTTTTTATTGGTAAACCTCTTAATATGAGATACCCACTCAACAAAATGGTACAGTCATTATGGGAAACAATATGAAGATTTCTCAAAAGCTTAAAAAAAAAAAAGAACTACCATGTAATCTAGCAATCCTACTTCTAGATATTTATCCAAAAGAACTAAAATGAGATTTTTAAGAGATTCTCCGTCCCACATTGATTGCAGCATTTGATTCACGATATTCAGAGTACTGAAAAAACCTAAATGTCCATTGATGGATAAGTGAATGCAGAAAATATGGTATGGACTTACAATTGATTACTATTCAACCTTAAGAAAGAAGGAAATATCACCATGCATGACAACATAAATGATTCTTGAGGACAAGCTAAGTATCTTTTCTATTTTTATATTCTACATTAGCTACACGATTTTCTTTCATATGCCTCTACTGATATACTTTACTTTTACAGGATCAAAGTTTAGTTAAAATCACAATATTATTTTCAGCTTCTTCAAGAAAACTTTCCTGGCTCATCTCATCTTTGTTTTATATCACTTTAGCTTGATATGTTTAATTTAATTTAATTTTGGTTTTGATTTACTTTTAATGTAATGTCTGTGTACTACATGCTTGTGTATTTTCACGGGTGGTTGCTTTCTAATCTGTAGACATCTTTGTTACATTCAGGTTAAAATGTCCTGAAGGACCTGAGTTGTTTATTCTTCTCTTTTTGACCCAGGAGACCGTGTCCTTGGTTCCACAACTATAATCAGAGAAAAGAAGTTCATGAAAAGCATAAAATGGTAGGGTTTTCTCTTGATACAGTGGCAAAATGTTCTTTTAAAGCATTTATAATTTTGCTGCAGGTACTCAATTAAAGCAGGAAAGCAATTCCTTGGAAATATCTTTTGGTGCTTTGAAATAAATTAGTAAAAGATCAAAAGCACCTCAAAGCACATACAGAAACCAAAGAAACTAGAAATGAAAACATTAAATGTTTCAATGTCATCATTCCTTTAGAAGGCACTCTGAAAGACCAGCGAGCCACCATAATTCCATGGTATATATATTTTTTTCTGCTTGTGATACAACATAAACAGTGAAGTCTGGGCCTTTAAAAAAACTCCATTTGTTTGTTTTTGTAGTACTGGGGATTGAACCCAGAGGCCCTCTAACACTGAGCTACAGTCCCAGCCCTTTTTATTTTATTTTAAGACAGGGTCTCACTAAGTTGCTGAGGGTGGCTTCACACTTGTAATCCTCCTACTTCTTAAGTCCCTGATATTGTAGGTGTGCACCACCACACTAGCTAAAAATAGTATTTTAAAATATGCAGAATGGTAAGCCTGCTTAATTTTGTTGTGCAATTAGAATATCTAATTTCTTTCTAGACATGCATAAAATATACATCCAGTGGACACACATGTTGATAAATTTAAAATTTATTAACTTTGAAGTACATTTTTAGGATTGTATATAAATATAATTCTGAATAGTCTTTCCAGTGATTCCATTTGTATATACCAATTTAGTAAATGTATCATGAGATGCATGTTTACTTCATTACTAATTTAGTATTTGTAAATTATTTTATATTATCAATATGAAATACCAATATATTTCTTCTTTACCTTCTCTCTGTTTTAATTTACTTTAGTAAATAACATATCCTTATTCTAGAATCTTATGTAGACTGTTATACAGTATCTTAATATAATTTATAGTTTTGACAGAAGTTATTTTCTATAGATTATCAATTTTATTTCATAGAAACAATTTGAGTTGTAACCTCCAATCTTAATTGTTAACAGCAATGAAAAAAAGTTTTACAATAACACGTTTCATGCAACAATTATTACTCCAGAATAGCTATTTTGACATTGGTTCTAAATTAAAGAAAGTGATATGAATGAAAGCCACTCTGTATTTCCTTGAAAACCCAGAATATTTTGTTGTAGAGTTCACAGTCATAAAATTTCCAAATTTTGCTTTTTCAAACTGTTTATGTTTTCAATGGCTTATAAAAATGACCAATACTAAATACAATATACCAACAAAAATGTAGAAAAAATGACCAGTACTATGTGTTTCTATTTAATTTGCAACATTTTCCAGCAAGATTTAGGCACAGAAAATATCATGATTTTAATAATTTTTTCTTTCTTTTTTAAAAAAAAATTATTTTACAGTCTTCATTTTGATTCTTTGTACACATATGGGGTACAAATTTTCATTTCTATGGTTGTGCATGATGTACATTCATATCATTCTTGTTAATCATACATGTTTCATATCACCATTTTTCATACCTCCACCCCCCCCTTCTCATGGAGGACCTTTAGATTATAATTTTAATTTTGATTGTATAGATACAAAATTAACAAATCATCAGAAGTAAAAAATATGCCATTAAAATTTGCCTGGTATAGAAAGCCAAACTGAATTTTTATCACTAGTATTTATAACAATGAAGGGAATTAAAATAAGAATATTATGGCTATCATTAATTCTTTTGTTCTCATTTAGGGGCATAATTAAAATTGGATAGTGTATCTCCTTATGTTCTTTTTTAAAAAATGTTTCTTGTTGTCAATGAACCTTTATTTTCTTTCTTTATCTACTCATGTGTGGTGCTGAGGATCGAACCTAGGGCCTCACATGTGCCGGGCAAGTGCTCTATCACTGAACCACAAACCCAACCCTCTCCTTGTGTTCTTTATTTACTTTTTTGTTTATTTGTTTGGTACCAGAATTGAACTCAGGGGCACTCAACCATTGAGCCACATCCCCAGCCCTATTATATGTTTAGAGACAGGGAGGGTTTCACTGAGTTACTTAGTACTTTTCTTTTGCTGAGGCTAGCTTTAAATGCTCCATCCTCCTGCTGTATCCTCCAAAGCTACTGGGATTACAGGTATGTACCATCATGATGGACTTTATTTACTTTTTGTCTAAGAGAAAAATAAATGTTAATAGTGGAATTGCTTCCACATCCTGAACACCCAAGACAGGAAAAAAAAATTAATTAAGAAGATGGGCAGAGAAAATAAACCACGCACATGAACTAAGACTTATGTAATGCTGACATTTATGGAAGGCTTGAATTTCTTGGCAAGAAATTCATCTTTCATATGAGTTTTCCTGTCAATGGACCATCTTAATACTAATCATTGTGTGGCTACCATTTTTAACACTTACTGTTTGATGAATTGCCAGCTAATATAAATGGTGAGTGGGCTTCTAGCCTCAGGATCCGAAGTGGTAGCACCAATGGCCCAGATCAGAAAAGGTTTGGATTCTGACACCAACTCTTCTCTCTGTTTCACTCATAAGGAGTTTGATTAAATGAGAAGTGAACACTCTTTCTTAAGTGGATGGTACCCAGTTAGGAGAACTGTCAGAAGAGAAATGTGACATGCCATATGTGACTTCAACAGAAATAAAATGGTGCATTTTGAATTTCAAAAATTTAAATGATTTTTAAACACATAAGGATTTCTTCAAATATAAAGTTCTGAAAATAAACCACTTGCTTTATCTAGTAAGAGTAATGGAATTTTGCCAATAGATAGTGCACTACTCTCCTGCCCTAGGAGATGCACGTAATGTGACAGGACTTTTATTATACATGTGAAAATGGCATGATTATGCTTTTTATCTCCAGAGCAGAAATGATCTCATCACCAGAAATTGTTTAGGCTGGTGTTGACATGCTTTAATATCACTTACAGACTGCATTAATCTTGCTTGCTGGATGGATGTGTGAGGAGCAGGCAGTACTGAAAGAAAGTAGGTTTTTGAGTAAAATCTGAGTCTTAGTTCCTTCATCCACTAAATGAAGATAAAAACGATATAATTAAAGCTTTATAATAATATTCTACTATTATTTATTTATGGAGGTACCAAAATATCAATTCTACATTTTTGTATTCATTGAAACCATTTGAAATTCTCATGCTTGCAGGTGGAGAATGGTGAAACATTGAGAGTTTCATATGGTTCAACCAAATACTTGGAATGTTGTAGTTACCTTTAAGATTTTCAGTGTTCACATTCACACACAGGTGTTTATGTGCCAGATCCTGTGCTAAGATAAGCATCTTCCAAAGGTAATCACATTTAATCATGACAACAACCTGAATATAAGCAATATTATTATTCTCATTTTAGAGATGAAAACTAACAACAAAGACATCCAGTAGCTCAATGACATGAAATTGATAAGGGATAGAACCAGAATCTAAGCCCAGCCTATCTGGGTACAAAACCCAGTTACTTCTTTGCAATAGTACATCTTACATATTACTAATGTAAGAAACTATCTAGTGAACCTCATGTAAAAAAATTTGTGCAGAATAATATCAGAACTTCTAATAAAGAAGTCCTAAAAACCAAAACGCAAAATGTCTCCTAGAAAATTAATAAAGTAGACCCAAAGAAAATCTGGATATTGTAGAGTGGAGGCAGATTAAAAATTGTTGAACACAGAAAAGTCTGTCTTTTATCTAGTCCATATCAAAAGATCTAGCATAGTTTAATAAAAAGATGTTTAGTTTAGTGCTAAATTGAAATGAACTATCAAGACATAAAAAGACGTTGAAGAAAGTTATATTACTCAGTGGGAAAAATAGCCAGAAAACTTTCAAAACCCATTTTGAAAAGGGTAAACACTGTATGGTTACAAGTAGATGACATTCTGGAACAGGCAAAACTATGGGGACAGTAAAATTCAGGGGTGTCCAGGGATTAGTGGGGAGGAAGGGCTGAACATGGGACTCTGAAGGCAGTGAGATTGTTTTGCAATCCTTAAGGGTGTTTGTTACACCAGTTGTCCAAATCCACAGAATGTAGGACACCAAGAGTGAACTTTAGCATAAACTTTGTGTGATAATGTTATGTCAAGGTGGGTTTATAAATTGTAACAAATATTGATAATGGGGGAGGCTCTACAGTACTTTCATAGCATGCATGAGGCCCTGGGTTGCATCCCTAGCACCACAGGTGGGAAAATACTGTCCATCTGAGAGAAAAAAGAAAAAGCAAAAGTCACATATATTAAAGCAGGTGTGTATTTTTAGATACCATAACTTAATGGTACTAGCCAGTTGGATCCGCTGTCTTTCCTTGCTGTGTTTTTCTTCTTGTCACTGATTCCAACTCTTCTTCTAAATTGTACTTAGAACTAAAAAAGCATAAAATCGTTATCGTTATGAGCACTCAGTGGGAGAAAGTCAATTATTGTAGCAATGCTGACAGCTGGGAACGAAAAATATATTCACCAGTTAATATCTATTTCAGAATGATAAAAGAAGTAACTAGTGTGAAAAGCAGCACTCCTCCCTGTGTTGTTTCAAGTCCATGCAGGTTCACATCCCAAATGGCACACAGAGAGATAAGCATATGCATACATTTTCCTTTTTCAGTCTCTCCCGTTCCAATCAACTCTTATAGGTAACCAATCTCATTAGTTTCTGGTTTTCCTTTCTGAGATTCTCCTTGCATAAAATGAGCTGATCCACAAATGTTTTCTTATGTCTATTTATACCATACACAAAAGGTAGCATACGATAGGACATCTTTAATTCTATTTTGTTTTCACTCAACAATATGCCCTGCAAAATATTCCATATCAGTTCATAGAGATCTTCCTTATTTTCTTTTTCCAGCTTCATCATATATATATACACACAAGCACACATTGTATGGATATATTATAGTTTATTTAATTACTCCTCTTATGTTTGAAGATTTAGATTATGTGTCACAATAATAAACAATGCTTTGATGAACAAACTTATGCAAATGTATTTTTAGAGGTATATCTTTAGGATGAATTCCTAGAAGTAGAAAGAAATTCAGGGTCTTGAGTTAAGTGCATACAATGTATTGTTTGGTTAAATATTGCCAAATTTTCCTACAATATTGTAGTAACAGTTTATGCTGTTATTGGCAATGTATGAGAATAAGAGCTCTTTAAACATCTCATTTGTTTGTAGTTTTTAAGCAGATTTTTTTATTGTGAAACTGTGGTTATTGTTATAGGCTAATGAAGAAGTCAGAGTATGCAGAAACATAAAGTAAATTATTAGAAGAACAAATGAGGAGCCTTTTTTCGGAAATGTATGTTTCCCCTTTTACCTACCCTTCTAATTTCCATTTCCCCTATTCCTTTATTTTAAATAATTAACATATGTAACATTAACCTTGTGTCATCCCTGTGAATATCTTAGGGGTATTGACTCATTTAATTCTCAGAAAAGTCAAACAGTAGGCCGTATTATCCCACTTGTATAGCAGTGGACACTGAAGCACAGAATTTTGCAGTTACTTGCCCAAGTCCCTACTTCTATCAGGTAGAAATATAAGATACAAACACAGGCAGCCTTTGTCTATAAACCATTCTCTTTGCCAGTGTTCTTGCATAGCAATCAGAAGAAAAAAAAAAATGCAGACTGGCTGCAGCTAAGTATGAGTTGGACAGATTTCTTGCATTGTCCCTAAGTAACAGTGCATTTGTCCACTCCAATGTGTTAAATTGCAAAGAATAAGGAACATTAATATATTATTTTCAATCTATCTCGCATATACATTGCACAATTCATTGCTTCAGATGACCTTTTTTTCTGATATTCATTGGATTAGCATATATTCAAGACTATTACCAAAAATAATGAAGGGAGTTCAGTCTGTAATACACAATATTATCTATTTCCTGTTCATGACTACCATATGCTTTACTTTACCTGAATATCTCTTGCATAAGAATCCAAATCTGTAAGTTTTAGGGAAGCACTACTAATTAAGAATGAAATGCTTGTCTATAAACCAGAAATGGAAGTAAATAAAGCAAGGGAGGAGAAAAGATAGGGAGGAAGGAAGGGAGGGAGGGAGAGATGGAATTAGTTCAACATCAAAATCTTAGACTCAATTCGGAGTACAATATTGCATAGAATCCAAAGGTTCTTAGAATGTGGAACATTTAATTTAAAGAGATTTCAGGAATAGATTCCTTTCTTCCAGTGTTTCTAAAAGTCTGATTTAGTTAGCCTTATCACCACTGTGACCAAAAGACCTAACAAGAACAATTTTAGATTAGAAGTTCATTTGGGGATCATGATTTCAGAGGTCTTAGTTCATAGAAGGCTGACTCCATTGCTCTGGGTCTGAGGTGATGCAGAATGTGGTGGAAAGGCATGGAGGAGGGAAGAAGCTTGAGACATGGCCATCAGGAAGCAGAGAGAGACAACTCAACTCTACAAGGACAAAATATATACCCCAAAGGCCAAAGGTACACCCCTAATGACCCATGTCCTCCAACCTCCACCTGAACTGCAGTGATTACCCGGTTAATCCCTAACAGATGCAGATTGATGCACAGATTAGGTTATAGCTCTCAAAACCAAATCATTTAATCTCTAAACTTTTTTGATTTGTCTCAGACATTAGCTTTTGGGGAATACCTAATATCTAAATTGAAACAAAATTTTGAAGTGTGATCATGTGGTCTAATCATTGAACCTATTTTCATATTGCTTCATCAAGGAGAATGTTCAGACTCAGGCAGTGAAAATTACTTTCCCAACACCTCCCAACTGAAAACAAACTGGGGCCAGACCCAGGTTTTGTCTCTCCTGTACAGGTACTTTTTCTATAGTATTTGCTTAAATTCTAGCTTGCAGCTCCTTACCTAGCTTTCTGTGTTTGATAGATAGTGGTGAGAGATATAATATGGATTGACATTATTCCTTATCATTTCTATTTGTGTTCATCTCTATTTAGTCTACTTTTCTCCTGCTGTTTTTTTAAAGCCTTTAATTTGAAAGCATTGTAGAAAAGATTCTGTTGAAAAATATACACAGAAAAATCTAGGTACCCTTTACCCAGTTTCTCTCATTGTTACTATCTTGCACCACCACAGTAAAATGTCACAATTAGGGTGTAGACTTTGATGCAATCAGGATATCGTATAACACATGAGTCCCTCATGTTGCCCTTCCGAGGCAATGTCCATTACCCTCGTCTAGCCTCCTGACTACCACCCTTGGCTCCAGCTAATCCCTTCTTTATTTCTGTAATTTTATAGTTGCTGGATTATATGATAATTGTATGTGTTTAATTTTATAAGCCATTTTCCAGTATGACTGTATTATTTTAGATTCCCATCAACACTGTATGAGTGATCCAGTTTCTCCATATTCTTGCCAGCATTTGGTGACTGCACCGTTTTTCTTTAGCTATTCTGATAGGTACATCAGAGGTAGGTAAAGGATTTCCATTACCACACCTTGAAGAGAACCTAAGTTCTAATATGAACATTGGGGGTAGATAATCAACATTTATGCATAACAAATTATATTTTTATACTATAAATGGAGTTTTTGAAATATTCCTAGTTTTACAAAACTGTGCAATTTCTGGGCTGGGAACATAGATCACATAGATCAGTTGGTAGAGTGCTTGCCTAGCATATACAAGTCTTTATGTTCAATCCCCAGCTCCACCAAACAAAACAAAACAAAACAAAACAAAACAACAACAACAACAAAACAAAACAAACCTCTGAAATTTTTCTCAGCTCTTGATGTTGCATATTCACATCTATGGGATAATTGCAGTTTATAATTTAGTGAATTATATGCATAATAAAAGTTACAAATTTATACTTTACCTTTTTCCCATGGTAATTTTATCAATGCAGGAAGTATTTCATCAACTACTAAACTTCATCAGTCTCTGGGATGCAATTACATAATACTATAAGACATGGCCATAAAAATTATCTAACAGTTTAAATGGGAACTGAAGAAAATCATTTTCAGTTGAAGCCATAACCAGAATTAGATAGCCAATAATATAATTTTTAAATTAGCATTTTACCTAGATATAAATTTCAGAAATAGTTCCATAAATTTATAGTTTCAAATTCAAACCTTAAAGTAAATCTGTAGATCTTCTCTATTTTGAAGTTGAAATGAGAGGAAAAAAAATGCAGTCAAGACCTCAGTTGGAATGATATTATTCAGAGAACCTGAAATAATTGTGCTACACATTTACATTAGACCTGTCCACCTATTACTGTATTTTGATTTTTCAAGCTAATATACTCCCTGCTGGTCCCATCCTGAACCACTGGTAGATAATTCAGTCAACTGTATCTAGCTCTTGGGGGTCAGGCATTCTACCACCCTGTCCCTGAAATTGGTTTTGGGAAGTGAACCTGAAAGTCTGTGAAGTAGACATGGGTTAGAAAAGTCAGGACACATTAGAGTTTATAAGGAACAGAGGGTATAAAAATTTAGAAAAAATTTGAAGTAGAAAGTCAGGAAATAGTTGGGTCCAACTAGGGAAAAAGAAGCCTCACAAGAAGCAGGGAGGTGGTGCTGTATGAGAGTGCTCCCTCCTTAGTGGTGACATTAGGGTTCTGCTGCTATGGTCTTACAGTAACTCCCTCTGCATAGTGACTTTACTGAAATGAAAACACCCTAATAAATACAAAGGAACAATGAGACATGCTTCTGCTGAGGTTTTTTCTCTACCATGAATATGTTCTATTATGTGTATGTACCCACTTTTTTTTTTATAGTCTTCTAATTTGAGAGCCAACACATTGGATTCCATTTGAATCCATACTCAAATATTGTAATTTCCAGAAAATATATTCTCAGTAATAGTGTAGACTTTGGATGAGTATTCCAATTGTGGTTCATAAGTTGGTGCTAGATTTGTCTGACAAGCCCAATTTAAGATGTTCCAAACTCATAGAACCTTGCTTAATGAACAGTATGAACCTGTAGCCAGTTGTACAGCTGGTGACCTTATTATTATAGAGATCCACCTGCAAAGACAGCCCATAATGCAATCAATTAGCACTAACTAATGATGGTTTAAGTAGGCAGTGATGGATACCTAATATGTACCCAGTTAAAGCCTAATGAGCAATGACAAGAAGGTTCCTGAACATTTCACAAAGTTGGCAGACACTGTTTATAGTCACTATTGAGCATTTGCTAAATATAGGCATTTTAATGTTTTTAGTCTCCTCTTCCTTCAAAGTAGAAATAATTCTATTGATCTCACTCTGTTTTCAGTGTGTGCTTTTTCAGCTAATAAAAGAACTTGAAATTGTAAATAAAGATGTGCATGGAGAAGATATTTCTCACCCCCAACACCAAATGCATGCTGTAGCTGATTTCATGTGTTTCTGATTAGAAGTGTGCTGTTTCAGTCTCTTGAGCAGTTGTCCTTTACTGCTATGCCATGGACCATTTCTTTTCTGCTGAGTTCTGGTCAGTGTATAAGTTCCATTTTACTCTGACTGAATATATATGTTGTATGAGCCCATTCTGTTAGGTTTCAAGTGGCATGATTGCAGAATGATAACCTTCAGGAGTCAAGAAGATGGAGACTTATACTACCATCAGTGAATATTTATTGCAGCATAAGAAATTTTCCTACTTCTCCAGGGACAATGCTGAAGATAACTATAAGAACAATTACATAACTGTGAACATTGCAAAAACAGTAAATGGTGATCACATTATAATTGCTGCTAAGTATGTAAAGTGTATAGAAAACATAAAGGAATTTTATGTTAACTTGGTTCCATACCCAACATATCTCATTAGGTATGTGTAGTGGTTAATTTGAATTGTCAACTTGATTGAATTAGGAGATACCTAAGATTAAGAGGCTTCTGGGTATGTCAGTGAGGGTGTGTTAGGAATGATTGGAATATGGGAAAGTGAACTGAAGTGGAGACTTTCATTAAGCATGGGCAGCACTGTCCAATAGTTTGGTGACTTGGATGAATCAAAGTTGGAAGAACAAGGAAGCATTTGCAAGATGCAAGCTTGACTCTTGAACAGGATCTTGATTGCTGCTTCTATCATATGAGGATATTGGACTCTTGCTTCATCACTCTTCCAAAGCAGACTCTACCAGTGATTGTCCAGGTAGTTTATGGAAGTTTTGGTCAAGGACTAGGGTAGCACTGTTGATCCTTCTTGTTCTGGGGCTTCTGCGTCTTGGTCTGCCCAGCTGCTGGTTCTTCCTTCTCTCTAGCTGCAAACGGCCATTGTGGACTATCCAGCTTCTGGTCTTGTAAGCCAATCTAATAAATCCCCTCTTTATAATCATACTTCCTGTTGATTCTGTTCCTCTAGAGAACCCTGAATATTACAGTACAGTCCAAAATATAAAAAAAGTCCAAAATTCAAACTCATTTGGTCCCACACATGTCAGATAAAAGTTACCTTATTTGTACTTGTCAAATTATTTTTAAAGATGTGTATGTATGTGTGTGTGTGTGTGTGTGTGTGTATGATATTTTGCCTGGCACAAGCTCTGCATAAAGAGAAAGGTAGCTATTAATGTAAAGATAAAAATTAACCTGAGGATTTTCAAAATGGCTCACATGAGGTTTGTTTCTTTGAAAAATCAATTGGTAACAAAACAGAAGAAAGGCAAAAAAGAAAATTGGTAAGACTGTTTCAGAGTTTTCCATGTCGATTATGTGTCATTTGTATTAACTTCAGAATCGTTGCTGCATTTTTTTTCTTCTCACCATAAAAATGATTTAGTCAGCTTTTTACTGCTATGACCAAATATCTAACAAGAACAGTTTTAGTGGAGGAAAAGTTTATATGGCGCTCATGGTTTCAGAGGTCTTAGTACATAGACTGCTCCCTCTATTGCTCTAGGCTCAAGGTGAGGCAAAACATCACGGTGGAGCAACCTGAAGCAGGAAAGCAGCTCAGGACATGACAACCAGGAAGCAGAGAGACTAAGCTACACTTACCAGGGACAAAATCTGTACTCTAAAGGCACCCCCCCCCGATGACCCACCTCCCTCCCTGCCTACAGTTATCACCCAGTTTATCCGTTCAAATGAATTAATGCACTGATTAAGTTAAGGCTCACATAACCCAATCATTTCTTCTCTAAAGAATGTCCTTACATCGTCTCACACATGAGCTTCTGAAGGACACACATGATTTATAAATAAACCATATAGCACATACTAAAGCAAATTATAAGAGAAGAATAAATAAAAAATAGATTACAATGGGAAGTGCTGGTAAAGGTTAAGAAGTACTAAGATTTTAGCTTTCAGTAGTGCATATTAGGAAAATTAACCCAAATCTTCCAATAAGAAAACTAGAAATGTGAAACAAATAAAAAAGGAAAACTTGAGGGCATGAGAGAACTTATGGTAAATGAAAAATTAAAGCCTTAAGATCTAGGAGAAGACAAAACTTAAGAGAGGTGCTCTGAAAATTGGGAGTCACACTTCCCCAGAGGAATTTGCTACTTGCAATGCTGAGGTGGTAAATGATTGAGTGGACAATTTGACAGACATATGAGGTTGCAAAGGTAGAAACTGTGTCTGGGTCTTTCAAAATTAGGGAGTTTAATAATCTTCTATAGTTTCTTTTGGGGACCTGTGGGCTAACCCTAGCTGTAAGGATAGACCAAAACACTACACCAAATGAAAATGAATTCATTAGATTCACAACAGACTATGAGTGAATCTCAACAAATACAGTGCTAAGGAATTGTATTGTACAAAAGAAGATAGAAAAAGAATGTATAATGAATGATTAAGTAAAGTTTAAAATAAGCAGCATTCACTCACAGGGACTGATATCCTGTCTTGGGACATGTAGGTGGCCTAGGAAGTCTACAAATATTTGAAAACACATTTAGTTATTATTGGATTGATGTGTTTAGAATATCCATATGAAAACTCTGTTTGAATAAAGGGAATATTGTCCTGAACCTCAATTTCAACAATTTTTTAAACTACATTATGTGGCATACAAATAAATAAAACCAGTATCATAAGGAAACAGTATTCACCAGAACCAGCAAAAATCCCAGACTGGTAGAACACTTGGTGTTCGAGGTATTAGAATTTTCACATACAGATGAGGAAATGAACATGGTTAATATTCCATAGAGGTAAACGGCAAAACTGAATCAGAAAAATCCTGAAAACTACCAAAAAAAAAAAAAGGAAAAAAAAAGAAAATTTGAACATTTGAAAAAGAACTTTAGAACTGAAAATTAAAGTATAGCATTGTTGGATTTCATCATAGATTAGACATATAGCTGAAGACATTTAGTGAACTAGAGGATAGTTTGGAAGAGATTATATAGAATCAAGCTTTTATATAAAGGAGAAAAGAAGACAAAAACAGAGGTATGGAAGATGCAATGAGATGTAACAAGTAATTGAAGTCTTAGGGAAAGATGAGAAAGGCAATGGAACAGAAATTATGTTTTAAGAAATTATAGCTGTCAAATTTTAAATCCTGAGAGGTGGTCACTTCCATTGGTTATGAGGGAAAGGTATATTAAGATCTCATGGTGGTACTACTACCCACTTTCCAGAATGACCAAGACTTTAAAGGATTGACCATGCAAAGGATTAACAAAATTATGGAAATATGAAAGCATTTATACAGTGAGTGAGAGTTGTGCAGATTGTACAGTCACTTTTTAATAGTATTTGGCTTTATCTATTAAAATGTAATACATGCAGTTTTACTTACATGGAGCTTAGAAGAGGACTAGAGGTGTAGCTCAGTGGCAGCATCCTTACTCACACCGTCCAAGGCCCTGGATTAGATCCTCAGCCCTACATAAAAAAACAAAACAAAACAAAACAAAAACTAAGAATATACTAAATAGGATGCATGTGTTTCAAAGATGTGTACATGCATGTTCATAGGAACATCATTTGTTATAGCCTACACAAGAAGAAAAAGATACCCATCAATAATAAAATGGACAAATACATTGTTTTTTATTCTTGTGACAGAACACTGTACCACAATGCAAATTCCATATTGTTAGAAATCAAAATAGTGACTATACTTAGATGAATAAGAATTATAATTGGGAGGGGCACAAAGACATGTCCTGGGGTACTGAAATATTCTGGGTAGTGGGTACATGAGTGTTCGCATTGTGTTAATTTACTGAGTGGGTCATGTTAAAAGGTGTAAAAATCTGTGAGTGGTTATATCATAATCAAACAGTTAAAAATACAGGCAGGTGGCTTGATTACTTCAGAAATAGACCAGCAAACATGAGAAAATGATTAACCTCACAGATAATCAGAGAAATGCATATTAAACCAAAAGGAATTATGATTAATCACCATCAGAATGGCTAAAATTAAAAACTGAAGATAGTATCCATCAGCGCTCTCATTTCCTACAGGTGGGAGTATGACTGATAAAACCCTTGGGAAACTGTCGGGCATTATCTACCAAAGTTGAATATATGTGTATATAACCCAGCAATTGCCTCACTGTATCCAGCCAACAGAAACTCTTGAACATTGAATAAAGTGATTTATATAAGAATATAGCAGAATTATTTGCAATATTAAAAAGCTCATCAACAAATTTTCAATGCTAAAACACTTTATAGAAAAGTGATAGAAGGTATCGAATGCACCAAAAATCAAATTTGTCTTTCCTTTAGGAAAATGTTTCTATTAATATTTTCAAGAGCAAATATTTATGTAGCACTTCCTGTGTTATAGATGCTTTCTATATATTGTATATTTATTACATTATAGAATTTAGTATAACTATCAAGCAAATGATTTTTAAGTATATATTTTATATATGGAAGCAAACATGGATAGTTTGACTTGCTGTAAATAATTCAACTTTTAAATGTAACCAAGAAACTGGGGATTGTGGCTCATGACTATGTACTACTTTTGAGTTTGAGGCAGGAGATCACTTGAGTCCTTGAGTTTACCATGCCTGGGTAACAGAGTGAGACCCATATGTAATGAATTAATGAATCCAAGAAAATAGTAATGAGGAAAAGAGTTTTGCTTCCACTGCCAATTTCCAGTCAATAAGTCAGTAAAGGAATCAGTTTAGTTCTTTGCTGAAAAGTACTGAAATGCATTCCAGTTATATACTGTTTTAATCTTCATATAACACAGAATCATTATGTAAAATAAAACACAATATTACACAGTATATGAAGTGTGGCATTTTGGTCATTCATGAAGAATTATTGATCCTACTGTTTGCCCTAGAAAGCTATAAGCTATTTTTGCAAATAATTTATACAGAATGTAAGCTATAATCATATTGTTCTGAAAGTGTAGTTATCACATTAACAACATGCATAAAACAAATTTTCATTAATGATTTATTTATAACTCAGTTCAAATTCCAACTTAATAAAATTCCCAAATGTTTAGCAGTGCCAAATTAAGTCTCCTCTTAGTAAAGCTATTGATACAAAACTAAATGAAGACAGTACCTAGTTGTTAAGATCTTGTGCTTTGCACGTTAAGAAAATACTCTGAAGAAACTACTATATGTACAGAATGTGCCACACTTTTAAATACGAAAACTGTAAAATTGCTGAGAATAGCCCAGTTACTTATGCTGGACTAGAGAAATCAAGACAACAAGCAGAGCGGGGCAGAGGAAAGATCATTAGAAGGTAAAAATAAGGAAGAAGTGCCTGAGTGGACAGTCTCATTTTCCAGCATGCTCTGATTTGACCATGTGGTGTAAACATTTGTGTTTTATAAAATTTTACTTTGTTTTTATTTTTCTACCTTGAATTGTATACATTTGGAAAGTACCTGAATAAATGAGAAGCTTCTAAAAAAAAACAAACAAAAGTAAGGACGAATTATCTTACATAAATAAATTTAAAAAATAGTCCTCTTCACTGTAACATATATCATTTCAACAGATCTTTTTCTGTCACTGATGAACCTTAATAATTCATTATTTAATTAATCAATTCTGATGTAAATATAATTTGTAAATTTGTCCTTGTCAAGTAAGCCTTTATTAAGTCTAATGTTCAAACATGAAAAAGAAATGTATATTTTTTCCATGACTGAATGATGGTTCTGGAAGAATAGAATGTGTCAGAAGTCTGTGGAGAATTTTCTGCAGTCATTTCAACCCTTCTCTTTTAGTAAAATCAAAAGTAAAGAGGCTATATTTTATAGGTGGAATGAGAGATAATGCTCAGAGGATGAAATATGGCCAAGCTCGCCCTGCTGCTCACTACCCTAGTATATTTCCCTCCCGTGCCTCTCTATGCTGATTGCAAGTTATATTATTACGTGGGTTGACCTTCTGACTAGTATCATAGCTTTCTACTTTCTAATTTTCAATTCCCTTTCTTTTAAAAAGTATAAAATCCTTCATTTTAAAGCCTAATCCCTTCCTAGAATTCCAGGTCTACACTGCTGTGATGCATTATAATTTCCTGTTTCTCTGTTTTTTTTTTCTTTTTTAACAGACTTCATTTTGATCATTGTTCTCAAATGGGTTACAAATGTTCATTTCTATGGTTGTGCATGATGTACATTTGGTACTAGTAAACTAGTAAAACTAGTTTACTTAAGCCTTTCATGAAATAAATATTCCAAATTTCATGGGGGTATTGGCCTTTTCTTTTTCTTTTCTTTTTTTTTTTTCATTTACTTTTGATCCATTGAACACAAATGGAGTACAGCTATTGCTTCTCTGGTTGTACACAAAGTAGAGTCACACCATCTGTGCATTCATACATGTACACAGGGCAATGATGTCTGTCTCATTCTGTTATTATTTTTGAACCCCCACCCCGACCACCCCCCTCCCTTCCCTCTATGCTATCTATCCTTTCTCCATTCTTGCCACCCTTCTACCCCACATTATGCATCATCATTCACTTATCAGAGAGATCATTCAGCCTTTGAATTTTGGGGATTGGCTAATCTCACTTAGCATGACAGTCTCCAACATCATCCATTTACCTATAAATGCCATGACTTTATTCTTCTTTATGGCTGAGTAATATTCCATTGTGTATATATACCACAGTTTCTTTACCCATTCATCTATTGAAGGGCATCTAGGTTGGTTCCACAATCCAGCAATTGTGAATTGAGCAGCTATGAACACTGATGTGGCTGCATCACTGTAGTAATCTGCTTTTAGGTCCTTTGGGTATAGGCCAAGGAGTGGGATAGATGGGTCAAATGGTGGATCCATTCCAAGTTTTCT
>JAJEJO010000905.1:429273-461042 GCA_020662805.1 Glaucomys volans
AGGCTGTCTTTTCTCCATTGTATGTTTTTGGCTCCTTTGTCAAGTATGAGATACCTGTATTTATGTGGGTTTGTCTCTGTGTCCTCTATTCTGTACCATTGATCTACCTGTCTATTTTGGTGCCAATACCATGCTGTTTTTGTTACTCTTGCTCTGTAGTATAGTTGAAGGTCTGGTATTATGATACCCCCTGCTTCGCTCTTCTTGCTAAGGATTGCTTTAGCTATTCTGGGTCTCTTATTCCTCCAAATGAATTTCATGATTACTTGCTTTATTTCTATGAGGTCCGTCGTTGGAATTTTAATTGGAATTGCATTGAATTTGTATAGTGCTTTTGTATTTGCCTTTAAAAGTGGCTCAAAAACAATCCATTTTTAGAGTCACTTATGCATTCTTTTTAAGGATTTAGTTCCAAGTTTAATATAAAATGATAAATGTATGATGTCTTGAACAAGTTAATATCTGCTTTTCAACTCTTGCTGTCAGTATTGATGAATTAACACTGGTTGATTTTAATTTTGGCCACTGAGTCTTTTCACCTCCATAGTCTGGAATAATTGTGTTGAGACCATCTCAAGGACCATTACTCAGCCTTCTAAAAGAGGTGAATTATCCCCCACTGTTCTGTTATGTCCCAATTCCCCAGTTTTTCTACTTTGGTCAAAAGCTTCCATGCTTTTTAAAAACTTTTTAACGTCACCTCTATACACATTTCCCAGTGATTTCAACAACTCCCCCTCCCCATTTTATTGCTCTTTCCCATGACAAATTATCTGCCTCCTTGTTTTAGTTTTTCTTGGAGGAAAAATTGGAATTGAGAGACCAGGTAGTGCATTGGAACTTTCATGCTTATGACTGTTTGATAATGGCTCAGTTTTTCTTAGAAGACTATACCAACTATGCTTTTGTCTTCTTCTTCTTAGCTAGTATCATTTATTAACTCCTCCTCTTTCCCATGTTCCCATCCATGCATTAGCTCTGCTGCAGCTGCCCACTCCTTCCAATGTAACTTGCCACATTTGGATTCCAAGATTTCATACATACTGACCCCTTCACCTTGAGCTCTTTCTTTTCTTCCATCTCTACCTGCTGATGTAGAAGCTTAGATATTGCTGTAGCCAATAAATATATTCCACTCACAAGTACAAATTGAGAGAAAGTGTTTATCTTAATAGATTAATGTGTCCTCTAGAATTTTCACGCCAGAAAGAATATTTTGTCAAACTACAGATGTATTTCCAGAGCTGAGTCTTAGCTATTGACTTTACCATTTCTCTCTTAAGTGGGATAAATATTCACAATCTTTGTGACCTTTATCTTCTCAACTTCCCTTTTTAAATCATAAAATCAGGGGTTTGACTATGGGACATCTGAAAACCTTTCTAGTTTTAACACTCAACAGTTTGTGGTAATTTTAAAAATTTATCAAAATATTTATTTTCCATGTTTTTCTTTCTATTTCAAGTTTATTCCATAGAGCCTTCTGGTTTTCTTATTTAATTGTTTAAAGTGTTTTAATAATGCATAATTGATTTCTCCATTTAAAAATAGTAATAATGTTGAATATTTGTTGAGGTCTATGGTTCCAGACATATTATATGTATTATTATAGCTACACTGATTCATCCTTCAAACTAATTCATAAAAAAAGTTCATATTAGCTTTTTTAGTATTTTAGAATAAGATCAGAGACAAGTTCATGATGTTACTGTCAATGCTATAGAGCCAAAGGTAGCAGATGTAAAAGGTGAGGAAATACCGCAGCCTCCCTATAAACCGAGACCAGATGCTAATAAAAGGAGGATATTCTTCTGAATGTTCTCATTTCAGTGATGCTTGGTAATGTACTGTTTTAAAGATTAATAATTAAATGGATATCTTAAAATAACCACTGATAAATGCAGTTGTGTTTAGAGCAAAATATTGATCAGAGAAGTGGTGAAAGTCATAGACATGAGGCTTTCTGTTTTTTTTTATTGCTAATGGAATGAGGAGAGCCCCTTTCCAAAGAAGGAGCAAGAACAGTAAGCACAAAACTGTGGCAGAGATTTTCTTACAGTTGTTATCTTCAAGAAGTGTTTGGCAAATTCAGATGCTTATAGGTTACTTGTCACAATAAAATAGTGCCAAAGCCCAAACTAGCCTAAGTTATTCAAACATTCAAACGTTGAGTTTTGTTTTGTTTCATTTTTCTCTTTTATATATATATATATGTATATGTATACACATATATACACACACACATATATATAATATATACATTAATATATAATTTATAATATATAGGATATACTTTTTTTAAAATCAGGGATCGAACCCCAGGGACACAGGGGCATTCCACCACTGAGCCACATCCCCACATTCCCCAGCCCTATTTATTTGTATATTTAATTTATTTAGAGACAGAGTCTTGCTAAGTTACTTAGGGCTTTGCTAAGTTACTGAGACTGGCTTTGAACTTGCAAATCTCCTGTCTCAGCCCCTTGAGCCTCCAATATTACAGGTGTGTTCCACCGTACCTGACTAAACATTGAGTTTCTAATGTTAATATACATCTTGACATTTATGTCACATAATATAATGTGTCATGTTATATATTTAATGTTCTTTTTAAATAAGGTAGAATTTATATGAGTGAATGTAAATGTTTTTGTATGTGTAGTTCTGTGTTGTGCACATTATTAGAGAATCTTTAATGTTCTTAACAATTTTGTTGATATATCCATTCAGTTGTCTATCCTTTAGTCTGTGCACCCATTTATTTTAACAAATATGGAGTAATTACTATGCCTCTGATATTGGGCTATATTGCATATATGTCAGGAAAACAGAATATTGAAATAATAACTTTTATTTTTTCAAATGCTTCAGTCATTATTTAAATACAGTAACACTTTGCTGTCACTCCACTAGAAAAGACTGTACAGGTAAAATTTCTTTTTTTAAATGTATTTAGAAGCAATTATGGAATGGATTTAGAGACTTAGTCCAAGTTAAAACCAAGATCAAAAATTAAACCCTTATCTTTTTACACAAACGTTAGTTCATGTTCTATTCAACATTGATGTAAGAAGAATGTTTCCAGTTATTACTGGATGAGGTAAAAATACCTCATCCATATGTCAAAAGGTAGTCATCAAAAACAATGGTGTTATAGTAAAAAAATTTAATATAGAAGGAAAAAACATACACACATGTGAATAATAACCAAAACTGTTAACCTTTTCCCTTAAGTTTCTCTTTCACATGTCCCATGTAGGAAAATCAATGAGTGAAGTGTTCAGAATTCCAGAGAAGTAAAAATCCCCTTCAGTATGAACCATATGGACACTGAAAATGCATGATTGTAACGTAAATGATTGTCATAAGTTGATTATCAAAATGATTCTGTAATTTTCAAGTAAAATATGGAAAAAATGCAGTGTAAAAATAATAAGCTTTTCCAGCTTAATGGCATGGCAACGAAATTGCTTGAGATGGTAAAACTAGTAACTTGTGAATAAAGCACAGAATTATGAATTATCAATTAAGAATTAAGTTTTATCATCACCTATACGACATACTTTTAATCAAATTCTTTCTACTCATCTCACGATGGGTTAATTAGACTCATTTTAACACATTTGTAAAATGCATTAGATGGTTTCAGAGAAGGGGTTCTCCTGTAGAAAATTTTCAAATGCAGGAAATATTCTATATATGTACTCAGCAATATAGTAACCACTATCCTCATGTGGTTATAAAATGCTTAAAAAGTGTTTAGTGTGATTAAGTAATTCAATATTTAATTTTCTTTAATTAAAACTGATTTTAGTATAAGTAGCTACATGTGGCTAATGGCAACGACATTAGTGCAGGTCTAGAGGCTTTGGCATCTCTTTCTAAACTGTGTGGTTCAAATACTCACTTGACATAATTTGAGCCTACTACAGAATCTAAGTCTAGAATCGTTTTCAGAAAGATCTACTCCAGTAGCTTTCAGACTTTATAGACAGCGATTCCAGGAAGAAATTAAGTTAAATTGAGACATCAGTATGTTGACGTCTACATGCATACGCTCAAAAGTTTCATAAAGAAAACAGTAATCTTTAGTTTGTGAATTGTATAGTGATGTATTTATTCAATGCCAGTACATTTTAAAAATTATTTGCCTCAATTTCATTAAATTTGCCATATCCACTTGCTTCATTTTATAGATGAGGAAACTGTCCCAGAAACAGTGGATGAATTTCAGTTATACAAGGAAAGTCAGACTGAAAGCTATTGTTCTGCATTTGGCAAATTAGCTTAAAAATGGATGCTTGATTTTCTTTGTCTTCAATTCTGAAATGTTTACTTATGGCTGTTAAAAAGTCAGCTGACATGCCTGTCATATCAGTTTCCTTCCTGTGTGAAGTATTGTAATGGACTTGATGTATTTTTTTCTGGGATATGTAAAGTATAGGGTTTGTGCACTACCCTACCCAAGTTTCCCTCTTGTTTGCCCAGTAGAGGATGAAACATGGAGGAACATTTTGACTTCTGATCTGTGTCAGATTAACAGTTCGGAGGAAACCACTCCAGGAACCAAAATAAAGCATATCTGAAATCTTTGTCAAATGAAGTCCTAATTCCCACCAAAAATTTGAGTCACCTTCAAATCAGTACTTCCCTACATAGTTGAAAGTAGGGCCAATGAATAAAAAATACCTCATTCATTTGTGTATCCCAACGATGCTGAAGAAAAAGTACATAATATCAAACAGCAACACAATGGATTGTTACATAGAGTTTCATACTTGACTAATTTTGCAATTAAAAATTATATAATGTAAGTCATTTTCAAAACTTTGAGTTTTGATTGGACATTTTTAGATTACATTTGATTTATTGTCATAGATGCAGATTAAAAATAGAAACAAGAACAACACTTTGTTACTCTCCAGTTTAAAATATCACAATCATTGGGATGAACCAGATGATAAAAAGTGGCTACCTTTTATCTCCTTGATTTTCTTCACAGCTGTTGACACCAACTCTGTAGTTTTTGTTGGTGCATCTTGATCTCATCAGAGTGTGTCAATGGGAGATTTTCATATGACAACCAGGATTCTTTATCAAGTCAGTCTACCAAAATATGAAAAACAAATTAATTTGATCACACACAATAACAACTTCCCTGTGACTACTTACTAAGAAAAGCAGGGAGGGGTCATCAATTTTAAGTGCATCCTGATTATAGTAATAAAAGGTTTTTAAAATGCACTAATTGTTGCAGTAAGGTGCACCTATGCTTCCTAAATTTGGTGCACAAGAAATTAAAGAAAAATGGGTGATGTGCCTAGTTGTAAAGTCCTAATAGAGAAGTATTAATTACAATAGGGAGACTCCACAGATACCACCTTAAGGAAGTGAACAATGTTGACATGTCAGAAACTATAGTAAAATGAGTAAGATTTAATTAAAAGAAAACATTAGACAACTCAAATTGTAGTACCTTGTATAAAGATGAGTTACTCTCCAAAAGTGCCTACATTATGAAAGACAAAGCAAGACTGAAAAAATTTTCACATGTTGGAGGATAAAGAGAAGAAAAAGATATAAAAAATGGATTCTGAGTAGGAACATGGAACAGTAATTAGATATTCAGACAAAATGGGTATAATTTGAAGTAACTAAGGGAGGCTAGATAAGAGATATATGGAAACCTATTATTTTTGCAATTTTTGCATCCAAATTAGTTGAAAATTGAAAATGAAATATTTATTATGAAATTTCTAAACTGTATAATGTTGGCTTAATATTTCAGTGCAGATGCATTTTGATTATTTAGATTTTTTTCCTGATGTAATAATTTTCCTTAGAAAAAATGACAAGTCTTTACGATGTGCAACTCTATAAAGTGCATGTGACTATACTTGGAAGCCTTAAAATGAGACTCAATTCAGTACATGGAATTTATATTGTCATTTCATAGGACACTCAGCTGTCTTTTACTTTTTTCTTTGAAAATAGCACTTTTAAACTTACCTTCCTACCACCAGTCAAAACCAAGTTTTAACTTGAAAGTTGCTACACATTCTCATAGCATTTGATGTAATTTTTTTTTTTTTCTAAACCAGTCTAGCGATTGCAAATACAGTCCAGAAGTTGTGGAAAATGTGCATGGAAAGTATTCAAATCATTTTTTCAGGAAAGATGAAAAGCTTGTTTTAGCTGGACTTGAGATCCACTCAGATGCTGCCCAATCCTGCACTGCTTTTGTGTTAAAAATGGCTTGATAGAGGAGAATAACTGAGGCAGAAACTTTCATGAGGAAAGGGGAGGGTCTGCCTCTCACCCCAGTCCTCCTCCTGAGGTGCATACAAATGTATTTGATGGCTTGAAGCATCCCCTAGCTTTTTACAGTTGTCTTCCAAAGTGCTGTTTTCCTGGAGTTTAATGTACTGAAGTAAATGAGTTCAAAGATGTCAGGCTGGCAGTCTTCATGTAAAATCCATCACTTGGTTTTCCTCATTCCCAACCCAGTAACTTGTCCTCGTTCAAAACATGAATAGTCCCATAATAGTGAGGTTTCTGAGGGTTGCTTAGTGAATTCTATATATGTGAGGCTAGAAGCAATAAAGACCACAGTATTTTCTGCTCACACATTTTAAAGGTGGATTTTGGCAATACACTTTTGAACATCTAATAATAATAATAATGAGCACAATTATGCTTAGTGAGTGCTGACATTAACCACTATGGCACATTTAAAAGTATCCCAATATTAAAGATTATGAAGTTTGGGTTTATAAACATAAGGCAGTTTACCTATGGCCATGCAGGCTGATATCAAATATATGTATAAATATAATTTCAGAGTCTATAGTCTTGACCTCCACAGGGCACTACAGACAGGAATTGAGCACTACACGATAAAGAAGGCAATCCTCTAGCCTTTGAAGAGCATAGAGATGAAAGGGCAAATTCTCCTGTTTCTACAGGACAACCATTGTTGAAGTAAATGAGATCTGAGTGTTTTCAGTTAATCATGAAATTAACTAGAAAATGCATTTCTTCCCAGATCATGCCTTGAGCATGATACTATGAATTTTATTATTGCTATATACAGTCTGCCTCAAAGTCATCTTCATTTAATAAACATTTATGATTGCCCAGGAATCTAGATTTGCTGGGAGGTTCTGGTGTTCCAAACCCAGCATTAGCTAATGTCATCTGGTTGCCATCTATATTATGCTTACAGCCACTCTGGGTTGCCTCATTTACATGTCTGAACATTGACTAGCTGTCAGCTTAGCCAAAATGATTAGGCCTCATGAATCTGGGAATCCAACAGGCTAGGCAGATCTTGATCACTTGGTGATCGAGGCCTATAAGTGAGAGTGTAAAGACCTCTTGAGATCTAGGTTCAGAATGGACACAACCATACTTTCCACATTTTATTTGTCAAAGAAAGTTATATGGCTAACTTCCATTCAAAGGAAAATACAGTCTACCATTCCATGAGAAGAGTGGTACAGTTACATTTCAAAGGATATCTGAAGATGGGGGATATATTTGCAGTCAGTTTCTCTCCGTGTTTGTCTTCTCTGTTTCTGTCCCTCTCTGTCACACAAACAGATGCCCATTTTTGCAATCCCTGTCTTTTATATAACTGTATGATTCATTACCTGGAACACATCTTCCTGAACTGCATGATCTTCTTCCTCACCGCTTCCATCTCTCTACACACGTCCTAAGTGCTGCTTCAGAGAATCCACACTTACTGACCTGGATGAAATAATTCCGTTTACTCTTATAACGTTTATCTGAGTAGCTGGAATAGAAAGTCTTCAGGATTGATTGGTTTCTGTGTAGTATCAAGTGTCCCTTTTGCCACTGTGTGAGTTGGCTGAGAGTGAGAGGGTCTTTCTTCACTTTGTGTCACATTACTTGCAGACCTCCTGCAGAATAGCATATTTACATGAAAAATCAGAAAAAAATGGTATCACCTAATTTCCATTGTTTTGATCTTTTCTTGCACGTGAAGGTGGAGGTATTCCTTACTCCACTTCCTAAGTGTACTATGTGTTTGTTCTTTGTCTTTTTCTTTTTGGATGTGAAGATTGAACCCAGGAGCGCTCTACTACTGACTGAATCTGCAGTCCTTTTTATTTATTTATTTATTTATTAACTTTTGGGACAGGGTCTCTCTAAGATGCCCAGGCTAACCTGAAATTTGAGATCATTCTGCCTCAGCTGTCCATGTAGCTAGAATTACAGGTGTGGCTACCACATCTGGTGATGTGTTAGTTTTGTTTACAGTGCTTTGTATGCAATGGTTCATGTATTCCTCTAAGAATTACCAGGAGTTGATTGTTATTCCTCCTTTATTAATGGAAAAGTAAAGGTTAGAAAAATTAATTAGGTTGTCTTGGATTCAGTAAGATTTTAAGCAGAGTTTGAACTCAATTTAATTGACAGAACATTTCATTTCCCATTAATGAAGTTGTACTATGAGAAGCATAGAACAATCAAACAAATAGTGTACTTTGTTTTAGAAAAACAAACAAATGTATGTCACCTCTGCCTTTGAGTTTCAAGGTATGATTTGTTACGAAAAGTACTTCTTCATCTTATTTTGAAACAGTGTTCTTTAATATTCTGAAAGGTCTGTACCTCACATGCCCAAAGCAATGCATTGACCTGTTATTTATCCTATTTATTTTGGTCTTCTTTTATTTCTGTGTGTTTAGTGAATAGTGCATAAAATGTTATCATAACCATGTTTTTGAAATCTTTATAAATTGTGCATTGTATTTACAAATTACTGATTTATATTACTGGCTGAGAGATGGTATAACATTTTCATCTTTTATTTAAATAAGGTTCACATCGTGACCCTTCCTATTCTTGAAACATTATTTTTTGATTCATGGTTATTTTATTTAAATTAAATATATTGATGCTAAGTGGGGGACTATATTCTAGCTATATCATTCAGATATATATAGACTGGCAGTGACTTGATTTATTTTAATTAAAGTGGGGCATGTGTGAATTAGGAAACTAAGATCCACGTCTAGTTCATAGAGTTGGTTGGTGTAAGAGTAGATGATTATCACAGCTATATTGGTTGTTTAATGAAAGATTTTCTCTGATTACATATCATGTATTTTTGTAAAGTACTTTTGAAAAAATTTACAGAACCAAAATAATAAAAGTAATTTTCAGTGATTCAACACCTGGAAGTAATTCTTAATTTGGGGACATTTCTTGTTTTTCTCCATGAGTTTTAAAGTTGCATGGTTGAGATTATTCTTTCTACATGTAATGTAACATAAATGTTTTAAGCACAAATTATTAAAAAGTTAAAATAAGTCAAGAAATGAAAGAAGGCAAGTACATTATTTCAAGTCTATCACTAAAATGAAAATTGTATGATTTTTTAATGAATCATTTGTCAAAGAATTATTTATGGAAAGATTCCTTTTAGCATAATCCCTATTCCTAAACTCAGACTGGTTAAATTGCAATGTCATGATCCAAGAGCAATAATAAAAGTATCTATACAAATGTAACACTATTCAACCATGTAAATGAATAAGATCTACTATTAGTAAAAGCATGGATAAACCTCAAGGCCATTATGTTCAATGAAATAAGCCAGGCAGAAAAATGCAAATAATGCATTATCTTGCTCATATGTGGACTCTAAAAGAAAAGTAATCTCGTAGAAGTAGAGAGTTCAATGTTGGTTACCACAGGCTGTGGTGGCTGGGGGTCGGGGGGAGAGTGGAATGATATGTCTCATAAAGATACAAAATTTCAGTCAGGAGCAATAAATTGAAGAGGTCTACTGTAAAACAATATATAACATGGTGACCATATTTAATGCAATGTATTCTTGAAAACTGCTAATGGGGTAAATGGAACAGATTGTCACCACAATATGATAACTACATGATGTAATACCTATGTTTATTAGTCAGATTTAGTCAGTCTATAATGTATGTATGCTTCAAAACTTCATGTTGCACACAGTAGTATATAATTTTATCTGATGATATAAAAAACAAAGCAGGTTTTGAGACAAAAACTCACAAAAGCAGAAGTTGTCAGTAGCATTCTTGGAAAGCACAGAGATGGGACCATTGTCATGTAGTCAACCTTGTGATCCAGTAGATGAAATGTAGAACTACCATGGATTGTTGGCTTCATGTTTGTATTTTCTGTTTGCTATGTAAACATACACACTTTCTAAACGTAAGTTCCTACCATAATACATAAAGATAGCCTAGTATTTCATTAAAGAGCCAGAGGTTTTAATATTTTAGTATTTGCAAAGGAAAGCTCTAATGGATGCTGGCCTGGAAGTAATTCCTTGGAGCGTTTATGAGAATTTCTTCATTCCTTATTTTGCTTCTATCTTCAGGAATCAGAGATTCCAATTTATTACTTTTTTAGTTTTTTTTTAATTTGTTTGATTTCTTTTTCTTTTTTATTAAGATTATTCTTTGTGCAGGTTTGAAAAACAGTATGTACAGGGAATATTTTCTCATCTGTTGGTGGAGATGCTGTGAATGGGCCTGCAGGGAGATGCAGCTGCTGGCCTTTAATAAGGGACTTCCTCCCTCTGGTGAACAGTGTGACTCACTGTGTGGCTTCAGTAAGGGAGGAGATCATCTATATTCTAGCAGACAGGTTTAATACAACTAAGGACAACAGCAAAGTGGTAGGAGTGAGATTTACAGCAAAGTTGAACTGAGGTCTTCCAGATTGAAACGCACACTTCATCGAAGTGGATTTCCTGTTAAGCATTAATCTCAATAGCTTCATCCAACGATAACAGGAAAATCAGCGCGATGCATGTCTCAGCAGGGTAAGGGTTATGACATTAAGCAGGAGAAACATTTCTAGAGTACTCTCCTCTCTCCATCTCTCTCTTTCCCTCCTCTCACTCTAGGAAGGTACCATATTGTTAAAATAAGATGTTTTCTAAAGTTAAGTTCACTTCTATGTGTAATTTGTTTGTTACAATAATACTCTTTTCATATCTCTCAAATAAAAGTGTTTAAAGGTAAATGAGGAGCATCACTGACCCAGCTATAGATAAATCAACAGTAACTTAAATGTAAAAAGACATTAAATTTAAATTTAGACATGCATAATGCTCACATATTCAGGACTGATTTTGACAAATGTTTATTGAGCACATATGTACTCATTTCTAGAAATGAAATGATGAAGAAGACAGTCCTTTTCCTCAACGTTCCATCTACTCTACGTACTATGAATAAGGTAACTCTTATACTATGTCAGCAGTCCTATACTAAAGGCATTATGGAATTCTAGGGACTGTACGTGTTAGTTGAAGATGCTAAGGGATTTGGATTTCTCTACACAGTGATATGGCACTGAAAATTGATAGGATCATATCTGTGCCCTTGCCAGAAAATTCTAACAGTATGGAGGGCAATTTTTGTTGATGTTAGGGTTAGAGGGAATAGAGATTTTTGTTCCTGTGGCAGTGGGACAAGTGAGAGGTGTATTGGTCCCAAGTGGAAAGAGAGTCTAATCTGTCACAAAAGGAGAAAGGAAGGAACATATTTCTCTGGATACATGAAGTTGTTAACATGTGGAAAGAAAATAAGTACTTCACAGGAAAACATAAATCTTTATATTATTTTACATGATGATCCAGGCAGCTTCATACAGAGAGATCTGTTATGATTTTTTTATGTATGAACTTGCTAGATTACAAAGATTTGGGGTATTCCAAAATACTTATCTTGGATATTCTAAGATGACTTTAGGTTAAGTAATTTATTCTCAGGGTTTTAGTATCATGTGTGCTATCTGAGTTCAGACTAAAATATAAAGATGATTTTTATATTTTGTCCTATTAAGTAAAGATGAATATTTATTTATTTGAATTTTAGAGTAAGACTAATTTTTAACATTGAAATTCACTTTAAAGGACTCATGTTTACACATAACTGTATACTATGTAAGAATTATTTTGTTGACAAATGAGTTTTTGAAATAGGATTTTCTGTGATTATAAAAGCATTATGTACTTTATTGTTTAGAAATTATACGTACACTACTATTTCTGTGTTTCAGTCACATTGAAGATTAATTGCAGCTGGGCACAATGGTACATACTGTAATTCCAGGACTTATAAGCCGAGGCAGGAGGATTGCAAGTTGGAAATCAGCCTCAGCAACTCAGCAAGACCTTATGTCAAAACAAAAAAGAAAAAGGGCCGGGGATATAAACTCAGTTGTACAGTGCTACTGGGTTCAATCCACAGTACCAAAATAATAATAATAATAATAATAATAATAATAATTATTATTATTATTAATTGTGTAATAATAATAATAATAATAATTATTATTATTATATCCCTTAAATAAAAGAGTATTAACCTCAAGGAATTATTTTGATATTCATTTATATTATTTAATTTCTCAAATGGAAAGATAATTTTTTAAGCAGGTATTCATTACAGTTTGCTGAAAGCTGAATTTGCAAAACAAATTAGTAGACACTTTCATTAGATTGTTTTATAAAAGTTTTTCCCTCCATTTTTTGAAATAATCTCCCTATTCATTTTGAAAATAATTCCTTCATAAAAATGGAGGATAGATACTTTTGGTTGTGTGTTATTTAACCCTGTTAACCAGAAGCATTTCCTATATTTTGTCTGTGTAGTCATTTGCAGATCCTTCTTGTTGTGTTACCACCAAAGCTGTTGGTACTTAACTACTGCACCAACTAGCATTTGTTTGAATGCTGACTATGTAGCAAAAATGAAGCATTTTGTAATTTTTTTTCTGCCTAAAGAGAATGGTCTGACCTTGCTTGGTTCACTGATTGTTTGGGTTCACTTATTCAGAAATGTGTATTGTATGCTATCAAGTACCAGCTAACAAGCCAGATATTGGAAATGCAAATGAATAGATGAATAAGGCAGTCCTCTCCTCTTCTGAGACTGGCAAGGAGAGGAGAATGTACCAAGAGTACAACACCCTTTGATAAGAGCTATTATATCACAATGAAGAGAGTACCATTTGACCCATAGAGAAGAGTGATTACTTTGCTTAGGAGAACATGTCTAATTGCTTGATTAAAGTTGTAAAAACACACTGTAACACTTATAAAAGGCCAGTGTGCATGGAGCCAAGGTTTAGTTACGAACACTTTGTCACGAAATGAAATGTCAAAACTGGAAGTCAGCTTAAAAAAAGTTCATTCTCGTTTACAGGTGTTTTAAATCGAAAGACCAGTAAGACCCACTTAGAATGAGATCTGTATTGATTGAATTAATTGAATTTCAGTCATCATCTTGAAAGGAAATTGTATAATGGAAAGAATATAATAAAAACTCAGACTCTTCTGTTGTCATAAACAAACCAAAGAAGAGAATGGAGGATGATATGATGGGGAGAACCACACGAGCAGGCCACACTTCATGAGTCTGAAAGGAAATACAGCCATCAATCTTACAGCAGGCAGAAAGAGGAACACTCTACAGGGATTAGCTGATGTAATTATTATCATTGAGCAAGTCACATGACCACTTTGTACCTTGGTTTGTTTTTAAAAGTGGAAATATTTTCCACATTATTCTGTATCCAATATTGAATTATCGTCATTCTAAGAAGGAGAAAATCAGTAGGGCTTCAGAAACTCTGTAACATGAGAAAAATGTGAAACAAAATCAAATTTCAGTAGCAAAATAATAATCCAGGAGTGTAGAACAATATTCCAGGATTTGCAAAAAGAATCAAACAAATAATTATAAGCATAAATATTTTTCCTTAGCTACTCTATCTTTACTACTCTGAGCAATGTTGATTTATTATCTGTGCTTCCTTAATGTTAAAACAATAGTTTTTTCCCCTTGGCAAAGTCAAACATTATGGAAATCCCTTTAAAACATCTATTTGAAATGAACTCTCTTTTGAGATAAGGGAAAAATGCAGTTTTTTTTTTTTTAAAGGAAGGGAATAAAAATAAGAGCATTGCCAGATGCAGTGGTGCACACCTGTAATCCCAATGGCTCAGGAAGCTGAGGCAGGAGGATTGTAAGTTCAAAGCCAGTCTCAACAATTTAGAGAGGCCCTAAGCAACTTGGCAGAAAGAAAAAAAAATGGGGGCTGGGACTGTACCTTAGTGATTTAACTCCCCTTGTTTCAATCCCTGCTACGTATTTTTTTCTTGTTTATGTGTTATGTAAAAAAATTAATTTATTAGGGAATTCTATTCATCAGTTAGTGTGATCTGTGACATAGGTAGTGTTATCTTGCCCCCATTTGATATAGGGAAATAAGGAGACACAGAGGCACACAGATAATTATAGTGATGTTTCCATTGCTTAATGATTGAATTTTCCTTATGGATTTCTTCATCATTAGTAATATGTCTGAATTAGATTAAATCATATCTTAGACCCTTAGGGCTTCTTATATGGAAATTTACAAAATATATGCTTAGATATATAGTAGTTTTGATGTCATGGAGAATTAACAAAAATATATGAGGTGAAGGCAGAGTTGACTCATTCCCTTGGAATTCTGTTCCTACTGCCACAGCCACATTTTGGCCAAGTGTCATTCTCTCACTATTAAATTTTAACTTGGAATCTCCACCTCCTCCTCCTCCCTCTGTAATGATTCATTGTGAGTCTCATCTCAACAAAGCAGAGCTTGAAGATGCTTCCAAACACTGTTCTCGTGCAGCCTGCAGCCTCGCAGAGGCCTTGGCAAACGCCACCACATGAGCTAGTGTTTCAGCAAAAACCCTGAGATGCCTTAATTCACTGATTCTCCTTCCCAATCAAATAACCTTCCTTTTAAAAAGATCAGTTCCTTTGTTTAGCTCTTGTGCCTCAAATTATCTGGCTTCCTTTATTTTTATCAAACTATGTTATAATGCATTTCCCTTATCTTAAATTTTATAGATTGCCTGTGGCAACCCTATTTCTTGTTTCTTCACTAAACACCACTGATCAGTTGTCTTCACTTCTCACTGACTTTCTTAATTCACTTTACCACACCTCCCTCTGTTCCATTGCTCCTATTCCTCTTTTCTCAGTGGAAAATAAGTCATTTCTTACAGATCCCAATCTCTTGCTGCCTCCATAAAATCTTTCAAAGTGCCTCTGTTGGTTCCCTGCAGCCAAATACTAGATGCTACTCTGCTTCCTCATAGACAAGTGCTGCTTCCAAGTACAGCGTCAGTTCTTGAACTGTCTTCCCCAGACTTTTAGAAACTTAAAAATAGGGCTCACATATTCTAAGAATTTTTTTCTTTTTTTTTTCAACCAAGCCCATGCTTTATATAAATTGACAAAAAAGGAATCTTTCTTTTGATGTACTCCTACTAGGTATGGATTACACTGGAAATAAAATTGAGATTTGTGTGAGTGTGTTAAACAAAGCCCATACATGTAATAATACCATGAGATATGTATTGTTTTTGGTTTAACCTCTGCAGTTGTGTTCATTGCTTGCATTACTCAGGATCCCATACTACATTTCTCTGCCAAGGAGATATAGATGCCCAAGAAGATGAGTGTCTAAATTGTTTTGAGCATATGTTAAGTTTTAGTGTTTTACCTTAAGTTCTCAGGTGTAAGTGAAATATTATATTGGATCACTCCCATTAAACTGTGAATGGGAGTATTATACAACTCTTCAACATATGCCTTTGTGTATCATGTGTTCTTTCTTTCTTAAGTTCTTACTTCCTTTTATAGAGGTTGCTGAATTTGCGACTTCTATCCCCAAGATTGTTATCTTCCCTGAAAATCCACTGCAAAATCTTCCCACTGAGCATCATTGCTTAATTCTGTAGCTTCTTTGATTAAACATAACTCAAGCTGTTCTGCAGGAATTGAACTCTTCTGATTATTTGGAAAAGGAACAAGGAGATGCCCAGTGATCAATACATAGAAGCATGTCAATTTCAAGAAAAGGAGTCATTGTTCTATTACATTTTGGAAAATTGAGTGTTTAACTTTTATTATAGTGCCACAAACATTTCCCAGGAACCTTATAAGATCAAGGTATTATGCCAATCACTGTGTAGTTACAGGGATGAGAATGACATAGCATCTGCTCCTGAGTAAGCAGAATAAGTGACAGACTTAGACTGAACTGTTCATTTTCATTAGACAAAATGTGATCAGTGTCAGACTAAGATGATTAGCAGGAGGGGAGACCTGAAGTGGAAGTAATTGGTTCTGCCAGAGCTTTCCTGGCTTACCTTTGCATTATTCCACCATGCACATAAGGGGGTACACCAATAACAAATATGTTGTGAATTTAACCAGTAAGCTGAACACTGTAATAACTACTCTCTCCTAAGAAAGATAAAAAAAAGAGCATTTGGAGATGTAACACATAACACATGTGTAGCTCTGGACCCTGAAATATGGGTACTACATACACTGAAAATATAATTTGAAGTCAAGAGCCTATATTTTATACCATGTATCACTTGAATGGTATTAAAACATATACCTTGTATTACATGGTGTAATTTTCTTCTTAATTCTCATGTCTTTATTTACACTAGTAAAGGGGAGCAGACTTGAAAGTTACTTTTTATTTTTGAAAAAAATGTTTGAATTAGTGTGTGGAGGACAGCACAATATTTGAGGTTTTGTCAAAACCTGTGGAATTTTTTATGTGCTTAAAAATACCTCCCAAATCATTTGCAAAGATGACTTCACATAAATATATTTAGTTCTGAGTTAAAATTCCCAGGGATTGTCAAATATTTTGGAGAATAACATTGTGAAAAGCATCTTCAAATCTGTTTGTACTAGTTCCACCATGGCCTCTACATGTCTCTTGTAAATTTCCTTCCCATATTTTCTTTTGATTAGAAAAATGGTTTAAGAAACCCTTGTTTTATGTATTTTGTTCTAGAGGCAACTTTTAATGCATCCTCAATTACCCTACTTAAGGTCTCAAACATTTTGCTGAGATAGATGTGAGAAGAGATGCTGTATAACAGTGGTTTTGAATGAGGACTTTGCAACCATCTTTGTTCATAATCCCTGCTCAGTCACTTCCCAGATGTAGAACCTTGGATACTATAACAACCTACCTCTGATCCTCGGTTTCCTCATCTATCAAATGGAGGGATAATGACTCTTTTTCTGTAGTTCTGATGAAAATTCAATGAGTTAATGCATATGTCATGCAAAACAGAGATTGAAACATAATGAAATTTTATAACCATTATTATTAGTAGTAGTAACACCACTGCCATTAAGAATGGCACACACTTGTTTATGCCCTCTCATAAATAGTGTATGTTCCTGAAGAGCCTGAAAATTGTGTTTCTCTTTTTTGCTTTAACTCCAAAGGACTGACAACTTTAATAACTTATGTGGAATGACAGTTTTACATATTTGTGGCTTGAGTTTTTCTGTCATTTCAACCTTCATTAGTCATATGGATTTTCTTCAGCTCTGTTTTTATGTATTTATTTGATTTCCATTATTACCACATTATAAAGCAAAGCACATGATGATGAACAAGCAAAAAACAAACAAAATAATAAGCAAGCTATTCCATTTAGTCCTGATTAATTTTAAAACAATATACTTAAAAATAAAAACAGAATGTCAATGTTTTAAATGTCCAAGCTTGTGTCTTATCAATCAATGTCTTATGAAACAAACGAGAGTAAGGGCATTATAAATGTTTAGAGATGAAGGTGTTTTTTCAGTGCATATATACTATTTCTGAGAGATGTTGCAAATGCCATATAACTGAGATGCAGGAGAAAGCACAAAGACATCAGTAAGTTCCTACTATGATCTTCTCATATGTAGAAGGGATCAATGCTGGACTTGGACTATTCAATATTATTCATCATTTGCTGCATCCTTTTGAACATGGAACATATCATAATATTTTATGCCATTTGAGAATATTGGAATTATGACAAATTGTGTCACTTTAAAAAAAATCTGAGAGCTATTTATTAAGTGGCTCTAGATGCTTTTTGATTGCCTGATAGTTGGGTGAATATAAAAATGTTGATATTTCTGATGAAGTTATGAATCCCTTTTACTAGTTGGTGAAAATAAGCATCTCTTTTCCTGTAAGTCTTAGTTGAGTAAAACTATAAAATGTTGTGTTGTTTGATATCATTTTTGATGATATAAGTTAAAAGTTTGAAAGAAAACTATAACAATTTAAAACACTTGAGCATTCTACTTTTGTGTTCATGACCAGTAAACTCCTTATGAAAGTTGAAGTCCCACAAGGATTATTTGCTTGAAGGTCTCAGTATTGGTAAATTTACAGTTTGTTCATCTAAAAGCTCCTGAACTGAGTGACTGTTGTGCATTCATCTGGCTTCCTTTCTCTTTGGGATACCTGGGAAATCCAAGAGGTTTTTGTGCAATATTAACACTATTTAAGGGAAATAATTGAGTCCTATGTACCTAACATGGAGCACCTTACCTATGTCATTGGTTGGAAAATTCAACAAAGAATTTTTTGAAAGTGCCTGTTCACATGATTAAGGAATTTATATGCTAGAACCAGAAACTCCAAAATATAACACTTCAAGAAGAGTTACTGAAATTAATAACTTGGGAATGGCAAAATTAGGGATTGGGAAGATGCACAAAAGAAGAAAGTAGAGATACAGAAGTTAAGAAAGTAAAATAGGTCATAGTGTGTTATAAAGACAACACTGTGGCCATGCTCACAAATGGTCACGGTGGCCATGATGAAGGGGTTAAGAAATTCTTTTGTGTACACTAGCATATGAGAACCAAAACTCTAAACTAAGTGCAGAAAAATTCTACATAGGCAATTTCAACAGTCTGCATTCTAACAAAGTAGATGGAACTCAGTGCTTCTAATTATGATGATGGGAACCATAGGATGGCTCTTGCCCCTCTGGAGTTAGAACTTATGTGGCTTTTCAAGTTGAGGAGGAATGGGGGGTTTCTGCAAAGCAATGAGAAAGACTGACAAGCATCAACCAGCCTTTAAAATCTACAGGCTGTGGTGAAGAGGAGCCATGCACTCTGTTTGGTGTTGACCTCATATAGATCAGGGTCAGCATATTGTGGACTGTGGGAGAAATCCAGCCTGACCTATAACACCTGTTTTGTGAATAGGTGTCATTTGTTCTTTATATATTGTCTACAGCTGCTTTTGTGCTGCACTGGCATTGCTGAGTGGCTGTAACAGACCTTTTGATCTGCACAACTTAAAATATTTACATCTGGCCCTTTATAGAAGAAGCTTGCTGACTCCTGATATTCAAATACTGGAAGCATATGTTGAATGTTGGATCACCGATGCAGAATTTAATATTTTAGTAAGCACTTTGACAATTATTAAGACCATTAGACTCCAAATTCTCCTGCTGATTCATCAAGAATAAATGATACTACCAAAAGAAGCCAGGGAAGACTCTTTAGGAGATATTAGGAGAGTAAACAAATGTAACAAGGGCAAGTAGAGGACATTCTTAAGATCTTTTATTTCTTTATGATAATTTGTGTCATAATGATTGTTAAGACTCTGATAAAAAGATATTAATGAAATAAGGTAAATGAGAGAAGTGGGCAGAGGGCCATGATGTTTTTGCATGTATTCTGCTCACCCATCCTGCTCTTTCTTCCCCTCTGAGAAGAACCAGGTAGTACCCAAACTCCACCACCTACACCAGCTCCTTGACTTGAGAACTTGGTAATTACTGTTCTGTTATCATAAGTGTTGCTGTATAAATCAGAAAACAGTAGGATTGTATTACCCACATGACCAGAATATGGATTAATTTACTAGGCCATAATACTTATTGATTGGATTTTGAGCAAGGCACTTACTCTTTCTTGGTCTTACTTTCCTTGTGTAAAGATGGCCATAGTATGTAGGATTATTTTTTATCTGAATCACTTACTTCATACTGTTATAAACATAAAATGAGATGATACATGCAAAAGTGTTTTGAGGAACATAAACTGCTATTCAAATATAAATTGATATTACACATTTATTACTAGGTTATAGCAGTGACACCTAGGAAAGAGTCCTCCTGATGTAGCTAACTCAAAATAGGCTAGGACAGTGAATCATCTGATCCAGCCTGACCCAATGACAGAGCACTCTGGGGAGTCTTTGGGACAAGACATTTATATTAATTTTCATGTGTCTTAGATATTAAATGTAAATTGCTCTCCAGAATTTGTGGGGACAAAGACTCACATGGATTTAGCTACACTGAATTTTCCTATGATCTTCTTTTAAAATGTAGCAAAATAATGAACATAGATCTACATAATGTATATACTGAATAGCTCATAGAAATCAATCAGTTTTATTGAGTAAATAACAAATGAATGGATTTGTACTTTCCCAAAGATAGAGAGAAGGAGAGTGAGAGGCAAAGAAGGGAAGTCGAGAAAGAACCAATAAAAGCATGTTAAATGTCAGAATTCAAGTAAATAATAAAAAGGTGGAGAGAGTATAAAGGAGAGTTAATAAGAAAATGGATTGTCTGGTGAAGAGTGAATATTAAGACGTGGAAATAGTGGCTAACACATCAGGCAGTGCACATAAAACTTGCCTGCTACAGGGTTTGCCTGTTAGAGAAAATATGCTGTGGACATCCATATAAGAAGATGAAATCTTTATTTTCCCACAGGAAATATGAGAGGTTTATTTCAATACAGCCCAATATGTTCTGCATCATCAATAAGGCTATAATAAATATGTTAATTAAATTTGGAGCTGAGGCCCTTTTGATTTTGTCAGTCACAAGAATGAAATTATGAGTTCCTTGTTCTGTTCCCACAATAAAGGGAAAGTTCTTTAAGAATTATGCTTGAAAGGCACCTAGCACTTGAGTGCTCTTTTTCCATGTTTCATAGTTTAAGGAATCACACCACTGTTGGAAACATTTTAGGGTTCTTTACATTATTGTCTTGAGATCCTCTATGCTAATCTAGACCATTTCATAGCTATAGCAACTAAAGAGCTATAAAGTGAGCCACCAAGAGAAACTCATAATAAAATATTAAAATTATATACCCCCTAAAGTATAAACTAAATCTGAAAAGTAAGTTGGGTACTTTGTTAGGTACATGCATTTTGGGAGCTCACTGGAGTGCCATTTAGCACATAGAAGTGGTTCTTGCAAACTTCCCGAGAGGTCTGGGAATGTGAATGAATTTCTCACAGTGCCTTTCTTTTACTCTGGGGAACAATTGAAGAAGGAAAAATCTGGCTGAATAAATGGCTTCTCCCTTCCTCTGTATTAAGGGAATGATTGTAGTCAATATAAGATTTTCTCTTTTCACCAACTAGGGTGGGGAGAAGTCATCTAAAATTTGTGTCTAAGCCTTCCTATGTCAAAAGCTTTTTTAAAACTGTGGCCATCTTGGATTGGATACAATTAAAACCTTTTGGTAAGTAGGAAGACTCAGTGGCTGGATTAATGGAGATTTTTATCCAGAACTTAGTATTTTCACTAATAGAAAAGAGCCTTTCTGGATATTCTAAAATTACATGTGGTTTCTAGAGGGTCAGGTGCTAAATAGATTTATTCATTCTTCTAAACCATATTAACAGAAGATAACTTAAGATTAATAAACGTGGATATTTTGTCAGTTACTTTCAACCAAAATTACCAGTGACTAGATATGTATGAAGTAACATTTTACAAAAGATCCTAAAATTATTTTAGTTAAAACTAATGATGAAATTTTCTATTTTCTGTAATTAGGAAAGACACTAATTATGTAATTATATCTTTAATATTAGAAATAGTAATGGTAATGACACAAATACTTAATGTATATTTACCATTGTATTACCATGTTGGAATGATAACATCCATTAATACCTGGAAGAAAATGATGCAACTGAAATAGTACTCTGTTCCTGGTTAAGTGTGCAAATTCTGGAGCTAATTTACCTATGATGAAAATCTGGTTTCATCATTTACTATTTAGGCAGTTGTTTGATTTCTTTAAAACAATTTCTTTAAATATGCAGTATATAGAACATTATTTCTTTTTAAAGATGTTTTTATTAGTGTATTATAGTTATGTATAATATTGGTATTCATTTTGACATAATCATACAAACATGGAATATCATTTGCTTCACTTTAGTACCCAGTATTTCCCCTTTCCCTCCCCACCTCTGCCTGCCTGTTCTCCTTTCTCTACTCTATTGATCTTCCTTCTTTTTATTTATAGTTTTTATTTTAATTAGTGCTTTATAAATATACAGTTGAAATACACTGCATTATATTCATATATGTACATAGTATAATTTGTTAAATTTCATTACACTCTTCCTCTCTTTTCTTTTCTCTCCTCCTTCTCTCTTAATCCTTTCCCCCTGCTCCACTGATCTTCCTATCTTCCTTCCCTCCCTTCCTCCCTCCCTCACTCACTCATTCCCTCCTTTCTTTTCTTTCCTTTTCCCCTCCCCTCCCCGCCCCTCCCCCGCCCCCCCCGTTCCTTCCCTTCTCTTCCCTTCCCTTCTTTCCTTCCTTCCTTCCTTCCTTCCTTCCTTCCTTCCTTCCTTCCTCTCGTTTCTCTCTCTTTCTTTGATAAGGATTAGACCCAGGGACTCACACATGCTTTGTATATGCTCTACCATTGAGATACATCCCCAGCCCAATGAGATTTCTTACAGTTATTTTGATTTTTAAATGATACAACCAAAGTGCTTATCAGTGTTTAATATATAGCTAACATTCATAAATTTGAATTAATATCACTATTATTACCATTGTTTATTCCTGACTCTTTCCCCTAGGGGGAAGTAATATATTCCTCTCATATGGTATCTGGTATTTCTTAAAAGTATCATATTTCATTTATCAGCTTATCCTTCTATTGGAAAATATATATAGGAAAATTCATATATATTCCAAAATGAAATATGATGGGAAGATATATTCAAATTTTAAATATAATGCAAAAGCAATAGGCTGTAAAATGAACATTTTAATTCATTCAGGTAAGGTCTCAAAAGTTGTACTTGAAGATATTAACATGAACAGTGACTTGGTGTACTTCACTAACCAAAACACCAGAGAACTTTTGGTTGGGTAAACACACTTCTCATTTTCTTGTTTTCTGTTTAAACCAACACATTTAATTTCACCTGATATTAATTTCATAGAACTGTTTGTAATTATACCTTTGTTATTTAAATAAATTTATATGTGCTCTTTAATTGTACCATTTGAAGATGCCCTTATATTGACTTAAATTCCATGTGACTAAGGACTATGTTCAGTTTTGCGATATTTATTGCATCCCTATATATATATATGAATCTGAACTTATGTATGTACAGATGCAATATCAAAAGTTGGAACAGTGATAGTGTTGTAAAGACTAAAATTGCCAAATGATAGTACTAGTGTAGAAATTTGAATATATGTCAATGTGGGAGAAAAGGAAGAGTCAACCCTCTCTATCATTTATTCTGCTTTTGAATTTACAGAATACTTAGAGATAAGAGATAGGAAACTGACATCTCAATTTAGTGTTAATGGTATGGTTTAAGGGTGTACTACAAATTCTCAGAATTCTTATTTAAAATGTAGATTCCTTCTTAGATTTCTTGAATCTGAATACACATATATAGGACCTTTTTTGAGGTAAGCTTAATGGATTCCTACGTACATCAATAGTTTGTGGTTAACTACATTTTCTTCATCTTCAAAATTGTAAGTTATCTAGTAGGTTCATATTTTAAAGACATTTAAATACATAAATTATACCTTGATTTGTGAAAGAAATTCCTTACTTTTATATTAAGTAGTAATATCACATTCTATAATAAGTAATGAATTTGTCATAAATTTTAGTATAAAATCTCAACATTTTATCTATTTTTGGACCACAAATACTTCACCTGTTTCATTCTCTTTTAACAGGAACACTTTTGCATTTTATAAAGTTTGTAATTTATGAAAAAGTTGACATAGAAGATAGAGAACATTCTGTTTGGTTCCTCCTTCATCCCCTGCTTATTTAGTATTTTTGCTAATCTATCCTAAACTTCGTACTTGGGGACGTTGTAGTGCTTCAGGTTCAGTCTGAGGATCTCATCTGTTCCCTGTCTATACTCCCTTTCTAGTAATTTCACCATGTCTTATGACTTCAAGAACACCTGCATGCAGATCACTCTCAAATGTATGTCCCCAGGCCTGGCCTCTTAAGAAATTCTATATTCTTAGGTCTAACTACATACGGAACATGTTCACTTGGAGTTTGAATAGACTTCAATCCAAGAATGTTCATAATCAAATTCTGATCCTTCTGTAAGTTTCCCTTATGTTCTGTCATGAGATACTGAAATTTAAAAAAAAAAGTTGGCATTTTCCTTGAACTCTGTCTTTTCAAATCTTGTCCAGCCCACCTGCCAATCTTGTCAGTTGTTCCTTCAAAATACATATGGCCTGAATCATACTACTGTCCTACAGTCTGCTTTCAATACCTGGCAGTATTGAAACTCAGGTTATCACATTCCTAATTGTATCTTCTGTGGGTTCTCATTTCATTCAGAATGTAAGCCAAAGTCCTTAATAAATTATCCCTTAGAAATATTGCCTGACTTGCAGTTATTATTCTCTTTATTTCATTCCAAATGTGCTGATATTCTTGCTATTCACTGGAAAACTAAGAATACCCTAAATCAGGACACCTGCATTAATGTTTCTCTGCCCAAGACATTTATTTCACCAACATTAATATGGTAGTCCATTAATTTCATTCTGTCTCTATACCAATATTATCTTAATGTTATGGATGGTTATAGTAACCCTCTTCCCCATTCTCTGCACTCCCTTATTTCCAATCCCTTTTTTCTCTGTCTCTATTTCTCTCTCTCCCTCCCTCCCTCCCCTTCTTTCTCCTTTCCTCCCGCCATCTCTTCTACCCAGTGATTAGAACATAGGAAGTGCTTGGCAAATATATCACATTGTATACATTTCATTGCCTTAGAGATAGGAGTAGAATGCAAGTACCTTATATGAAGTCTGCATGAACACTGGGAGGAAAGTAAAGAAGGGATACAGGGAAGGAAGGCATCCCTGCCAGACTTATCACTGAAACTCTGTCCCACAGGGAGAGGACACAAAATAAGTGCCTTTGCTGTCTACTCACAGAGAGGAGGGACTGATGTATTTACCCACCTGCTTTTGAGGGTGGTATTGCTTCTAAGTCAGTTGTGACCCTGGAGGGGGACACATTTATTTTTGACTCTTGGTTTTAGAAGTTCTCTCACAACTGACTTCATGTTCTGGGTCAGAAATGAGATAGAAGATCATGATGGGCAGGCATGGCAGAGGAAAGTTGCTCAGTTCATGACAGCCAGGAGGGAGAGAGAGAGAGAGAGAGAGAGAGAGAGAGAGAGAGAGAGAGAGAGAGAAAGAAATATCTACTCACCAGGGACAAAAAATAAACCTCAAAGACATGCACCCAATGACCTACTTCTTCCAGCCATGCCCTACCTGCCTAGTTACCACCCAATAATCCATTCAAATTATTAATCCACCAAATGGATTAACTGACTGATTATGTTATGGCTCTCATACTCTAATAATTTCACCTTTAAATATTCCCGAATTGTCTCATACATGAGTTTTGGAGGATATCTTATTTCCAAACTATAACACTGATTGAGGGCTATTTCTGGGGAAGTATGAATTGTTCTCTTTTTCTGACCTGCCCCTCTATCCTAGCCTTCCAGGATTCAGCAAAAATCCTTCAGGCACAGAGACAAGTGACCTGGGAATGAGGTCAGGGGAGTATGCTGAAGGGTCTCTCAACTCCTATCAGGGGTGCGAGCCCTGCAGATCTGCTTTGCCATTTCATTGGATGGCTTTTTAAATTATTCATGTCTGTATTGGGGGAAGTAAATATAAAAATGAGTTCAGAGGATTCTAAAATGAATATTCCCCCAGTATATAAATTTATGTCTGCACACATAGGATAAAATATCCTATCAATGAAATTCAGAAGATGCTCTCAATATTTTAGTGTAGAATAGTGAAATTCCTCCTCTGCATGTCCTGTGAATAAGTGTTCAGTGTCAAGCACACAGTTTCACTACAGCTTTGTAGATCTTTTTTGTGTGTGTCTGTGTGGGTACTGGGGATTGAACTCAGGGGCACTCAATAACTGAATCACATTCCCAGCCCTGTTTTGTATTTCGTTTAGAGACAGGGTCTCACTGAGTAGCTGGCTTTGAACTCACAATGCTCCTGCCTCAGCCTCCAGAGCTGCTGGGATTTCAGGTATGCACCACCATGCCTGGCAACTTTGCAGATCTTTGAAGACTTTTCTAACATTACCTTTCCCACAACATTTTAAAATGATAACTCTCTTGGACATTTTATCATAGCTCATATTAAAATAGGTTCACTGTGATATTTTCAACAAAATTAATACCCCTCAAAAAATGTGCTGAATAAGATCACTGTGGGAAAGTTCAGCTTATTCTATGTGTAGTTGCAGAGGGAAGTTCCATGAGTGAGAGTACAGCTTTAGCCTGTCTCTGGCGATTTCACCACCACGTTGTCATTGCAGCTCCACAGACTCAGCACTGCTAAGCTGCTCCTGTTGCTGCAATGCGGAGCTGTGACAGACCCTTGGTGCAGCCCCCTTGTCAGATGGGATTTTCCATTCCCTTGTCATGGTCTGTCTTGGGCTTCACTTGGAGTCTCTGATTCATTTGGTCATGTAAGGTGGTGCAACTGTATTGTGCTTATTGTTGAATATTTAATAACTAAAGACAGTTAAATAAACTCACACTCAGTTAAAGTCCACTACTCTGTTTTATAGCAAAATAGCAAGTAAGAGAGAGAGAGAGAGAAAGAGAGACAGAGAGACAGAAAAAGAACTCTGATGATTTATTATTTTGTTTATTAATGATCCTGAAAAAAATTTTGATCCATCCACCCACAGGTTTTATTTCCCTTTTTTTAGAATTTTTATGTTGTTAACTGTATGGCATATCTTATAAGATACTGGTAGCAGACTAATCCTCAAAGTTATTCTCATAAATCTCAATGCCAGTTTAGAACATTTGGGGCTAATTGAGAAGATGCATAAGATATACAGCTCAGCATATTCTAGGCTAGTTTCTCCAGACTAAAAATAATGAGAATTTATGAATATTAATATTGGTTGACAGACCAACCAGTGTACTGCATTGGCAATTTCTGTTTTATTCTTGAAAGGCAAGAAATGTGGGAAAAATGTTGTCAAATAAATCCTCATGCATTTGAATGTTAAGCAACGTACAATATATCATTCTTATTGATATATAAATTATAATATGATATATACATGTATATATATCATGATTTCCTTATGAACTAATTGATAAGTCCTGAAAATGTCTATTGAGTGCTGACTATGATCTAGGCTCTCTATGTTCTATCTGGCTCTATCGGGCAGTCAATAAAAAGGAACTGTAGTAGGGTATGCGGTGGCACACTGCCTGTAATCCCAGTAGCTCAGAAGGCTAAGTCAGGAGGATCGAGAGTTCAGAGCCAGCCTCAGCAAAAATGAGGTGCTAAGCAACACAGTGAGACCCTATCACTAAATAAGATACAAAATAGGACTGGGGATGTGGCTCAGTGATCAAGTGCCCCTGAGTTCAATCCCTAGTATCCCCCGCAAAAAGGGGTGTGTGTGTGATCTGTATATAAATATGTATATATGCACAATTATAAATATATAAATATATAAATATATAAATGTTATAATATGTATTAAACGATAATTCCATTTATTTATTTATTTATTTATTTATTTATTTTTAATTGTTTGTTGGTTGGTGGGTTAATAGTCTGCACAGAAATGGAGAGACAGAGATTAGGTTTACATCTCCTAATTTTTATTATATTTTCTATCAATTTATATAGCTTTGGTTTTCCTACAGGTTGAGTGTGTGTGTAAGCAAGTGTTTTACAGTGTATAACATTTAATAAGTAACCCCGATTTATTGTTAAAACTTTATAACACATCTATTCTAAGAAACTCTGTTGAGTGAATTATTATATTCATATATAGTGCTTTGCCTCATGAAATCTTGTAAAAGCAATGATTTTATATTGGTAAAAAAATCAAATGTATTTTGTATTTTATATTTTTTGGTTTGTATAGTCAGCATCATAATGACTTGATGGTAGACAGAAATGTGTATGTGCATGTTTGTATTAATGAATTAATACAGCTTATAATGTGTGTGTGAGTGTTATGGGGGAGATGTTTACTGTGCCTCTAATAGTAAAATGGGAGAGTAGAAAGAACCTAGATGTGCTGTCATATCAACCTAAATTCACATTTCAGCTTTTCCTATTGCTAATTGTAAATCCCACGGAAATATTTGCATTCTGTGTATATCAGTAGATGTAGGTGTACCTAATGAACAAAGTAAACCATTACAGTGTGTGTGTGTGCGTGTGTGTGCGTGTGTGTGTGTGTGTGTATTAGAATGTATGCAGCATGGGGTTGTGCCACATAAGAATCAACAAATGTGCTCCCATTCTTTTGTGACATTTTTTAATGTGCTATCCAAATATGGATTTACCAATTTTTTTTTATATTTGTGTACTTGGAAGAATTTGTGGTTTTAAATTTAGGATTGGTAATTGAAGTTTGTATTTTAATACCTGTATATACAAATAAAATACAATCATATTGTCATGGGGTTATCTTCACTTATTTCAAATTATTTCTTTTGAAAGTTACAGAAAGAGAAAAAGAGATCACATAGAGAGGGTAAAATTAGCATATACTCACAGGAACTAACATTTAAAATTAAAAAATCTGTGGAATAATATCTTCTTTTGTATATTTAAATCTTTTTGTAAATCTGTACATTACTACTTTGGGCAATAAGTCAAGTGGGCTTTTCTTAGCCTATATAATGAAGTGTGAAAAGTTTGAAATGAATAAGGAAGAGGACATAGTGTCATTTTAGTTTGGAATAGAGCAACTTTGATTTTGTTGAACATGAAATAGACATTTAAGTCCATCTGGGAGACTATTCCAAGGAAATTTTAGGCAAATAATAAAACCTGCATGAAATAAAGCCTCGTGATACCAGTTCTTTCCCTGAGGTGCATTGTCCTCTTCACATGCTCCGGAATTGACCTGCACAATGCATGACTGCAACTGCATATAGGTGTGGGGGGCCTGTGGAACCTGGAGCTGCTGTCATGACTGCTCCTCCCTGACCCTAGGTTAGCTCTTGATCAAGGCCACACAGTGTCCTAGATGAAATCTACATATTCCTACAGCTTCTGTCTCAGAAGAAGTGGAATATCATTAACTTCTCAATTTCCACCTCCCAAAGGGAGGCTTCTCAGTTTCTTTGCTCATGTTTATTGCCATTTTCCCCCTTTATTGTGTGTTCTCTTACCCTTCCCCATCCAGTCCTCTGCTGTTCTTGTGTATTGTGTCTCTTTTGTATAGATAATTAAAGGTGATGAAAACTCTAGATTCCTATAGGATACCAGTAGTGACTTAATCCTTACCTTTGCACACATGCTGCCAAACCATTCAGAGCAATGAAAGAGTACTAAAACTAGCACATTGTATCATTTCACACTCATATTACTTCCTAGGGCAATTAATACAAAGTACCACATATTATGTGACTTAAAACAATTGGATTTTACTCTTGCACAATTCTGAAGGTCAGAGGTCTAAAATTAAGGTGTTCAGCCTGCTCGTGGCTTTCTATGGTAGAAAATCTGATTTTCTGGCAGAAAATCTGTCATAAGTTTCCCTTAGCTTCTGATGTTGGTGACAATCCTTGCTGTTCCTTGGCTTGGAGAGACATTACTCCAATCTTAAACTCCATTGTCAAATGGTGTTCTTCTTGTGTGGTTGTTTTCTTACAAGAACACCATCCATTGTGTATTGAGGTTCCAACCTACACCAGTATGACCTCACTTGATTATCTCTGAAAAGACTGTTCACAAATAATAAGGTCACATTCAAAGGTTCCAGGGATACAGACCTGAAAATATCTTTTCTAGGGGGAATACAATTTTGTAACAACACCTTTGATAAAATAGTAGATATAAAAACTACACATTACTTACATGTAAGTCAGGGAATGAAAATATGAAGTCACCAGATCTAACTTCAGAGTAACCATGTGAGCAGAGTTAGGTAGACTTCACCAATAAGTGAGTGTAGCAAGAGAATTTGTAATGACAGTGCTTAGTCAGGTAAATTCACTTTGAGGATGATAAACTCCCCTTCAGCAGACAAATCACTGAACAGCTTGAGACAAGGATTTCACCAAATGTTAAATTCCAACAAAATGCTATGTACTATATCTTCAAAGCATTGGCTACTCTATGCAGTGGTACAAATGTTGTCCTTAGTGCTCCTTCACATGGTCAAAGCAACCACATCAAGTGTGTTGTCAGCAGGTCAGTGTGTTTTGCTGACAATACATTTGTCCAGAGAAAATTATTATTATTTGCTCAGTTCTGTACATGTGCCATTCATATGTCAAATTGCTTCTGTATCCCAGCAGCACATTTGTTCTACTTTTTGCCTGTATAAAATATTGCTATTCCACACGTTTAAATAATCATCACTGTCATCTTTCAATGACTATATCGAAAATCTGTATCATGGTGTGTGTAGATGAGGTGAGTCATATAACTGAATATTTGTAGCCATAATTTAAGAAAAATTTATAACCATAAATTTCCCAAATTACATGAAAATCACCAGAACAATTTTTGTTTCCACAAAAAATCAGAAATATGTTATAAATTCCTTTAGTTACATAAAGCATTAATTAGTATTGTTTTGTATACACACTCTCTGTCTCTCTCTCTCTTTCTCTCTCTCTCTCTCACACACACACATACACAAAGCTATGTTCAAATTCAAATCCCTGGGATATCAAATGTGACATGTGGGAATAATGTTTTGTAAATGTAATCAATTATGGACTACAGTAGAATAAATGAAAGGAAGATAGAAATTTAAAGATTGGCTAGGTAATGGAGATCCTGCAGGATTCTGTGGCTAGTAATCCCTCTCTTTGAGACAGAGAAAGCAATGAAGACTTTAATGATGCTACTTCGGATCTTTCCAGAAAGAGGAAAGATAAGAGAATATAACTCAAGCAATCAAAATGGTGAAAGAGTACTAATAGACAGAAACAAAAATCATACCAAGACAAGCCTTAGAAGGAATTTCAAGCCAATTCTAAGATTTAATGTTTTCTTAAAAAAAGAAAAAAAACGAAAACCCATGTAAGCAGGGATTTAGTAGAGAAGTAGATTCACCAGTCAATGCAGAATATAAATAAAATTCTACCAGTATATGGTAGAGAAAATGGATTTGTTATTTGAGGTTGCCCAGGAAATCTTCCTATTTTTAGTAAGATTTATTTGTGGGAGGTACTTGGTACTCAATGTGTGTGTGTATATATATATACATATATATATATATAGAGAGAGAGAGAGAGAGAGAGAATGGTGTTTTTGGTTAATTAAAATTTGTAAGAAAAAATTTATAGTAAGGATCCTTATCACTAGGTCAGATTCAAGAAAATTGTATAGATTGAGGAAACACAAGTATATTATTAAAACCTACTTCAGTTGAAAGTGTTATCTGACCATCCTTGCTCTTACTTGGCCAAGCAGCCTCTGTAACAAGGAAGTGAAGATGCTGATCTTATAAGACATGAAATTTCATACAAAGGTCAGCTCTACTGTAGTTAAAAAGAAGATTCTTATC
>JAJEJO010000905.1:461442-472293 GCA_020662805.1 Glaucomys volans
AAATGTAATCAATTATGGACTACAGTAGAATAAATGAAAGGAAGATAGAAATTTAAAGATTGGTTAGGTAATGAAGATCCTGCAGGATTCTGTGGCTAGTAATCCCTCTCTTTGAGACAGAGAAAGCAATGAAGACTTTAATGATGCTACTTCGGATCTTTCCAGAAAGAGGAAAGATAAGAGAATATAACTCAAGCAATCAAAATGGTGAAAGAGTACTAATAGACAGAAACAAAAATCATACCAAGACAAGCCTTAGAAGGAATTTCAAGCCAATTCTAAGATTTAATGTTTTCTTAAAAAAAGAAAAAAAACGAAAACCCATGTAAGCAGGGATTTAGTAGAGAAGTAGATTCACCAGTCAATGCAGAATATAAATAAAATTCTACCAGTATATGGTAGAGAAAATGGATTTGTTATTTGAGGTTGCCAAGGAAATCTTCCTATTTTTAGTAAGATTTATTTGTGGGAGGTACTTGGTACTCAATGTGTGTGTGTATATATATATACATATATATATATATAGAGAGAGAGAGAGAGAGAGAGAATGGTGTTTTTGGTTAATTAAAATTTGTAAGAAAAAATTTATAGTAAGGATCCTTATCACTAGGTCAGATTCAAGAAAATTGTATAGATTGAGGAAACACAAGTATATTATTAAAACCTACTTCAGTTGAAAGTGTTATCTGACCATCCTTGCTCTTACTTGGCCAAGCAGCCTCTGTAACAAGGAAGTGAAGATGCTGATCTTATAAGACATGAAATTTCATACAAAGGTCAGCTCTACTGTAGTTAAAAAGAAGATTCTTATCTTTATGATCTGCTTATGAATGCAGTGAGCCTTGTGCTACACTCTTCTTTGTTTAAACTTGAAGAGCAGCCATCTGGTTAACAAAACAACATAAAAAGAGCTGAATTAAAAATTGGTTATATAAACTATCAAAAATTAGGGTGTGCTTAGATATTGGAGGATAAAGCTAGTTGTAACTATATTGGATTATAAAAAGGAAATAGTACTGTGCATATGATGATGAAGGAGATTTTGCCATTCTGAAGTCTGCAACTGGATCTCATTTCCTGTATCAAAGTGGTCTTTAAAACTTTCTGACTGTGATCCAGAGTAAGTAATGCGTTTTTGCATCTCAACCTACCACATATATATGTGGACACACATAACATACAAAATCAAATGTTTTGCTAAATTATTACCCTTTACTTCACACATGAAATGCTCTTTGTTTATAATCTGCTCTGTCCAATTTGAACCCATTACAAGATTTTAAAAATTTTGATAATCACTCTTTAAATTGACTTTATAAGCTCTTAATGGTTCAGAGTATAACTTAGAGATCAAAATGCACTGTTTTCATATGCTCTGGAGGCATTGGACATAACATGCCCTTCTGTGAATATTCTTTAGTAATTTTGATAATGTTAATAATTATTTAATAATGTTAATAATTCTTTACAAACAGATACAATTATGTTAATAATTCTTTACAAACAGAGTACAATTATATCTTTGAAATGGATGAAGAAGAATGTACTAAGGGAAGAAAAAAAGGAACAAAGTATCTATGGAGATTATTTTCTTAAAATCAGTAAGAAACAAAAGTAACATATGTGCTTGAGAAGAATAAAAACATACTGTATAGTGTGTTTTCCAGAAAATTCATTCCTAAAAGATATTAAATTAGAAAAATAAATATAGATGCTTGGAATAGCCTCGCATTCCTTTTTAATGCAATACATATTGAACTTATAATTAATATTAATACAGTTTCTCCTTAAAAATATTCTCACAAAATTAATACAAAAATATATAATCAGAGGTTAGTTAGGAGCTAAGAACTGACTAACTCATAGCAAGAGGAGAGGAATATTTACAGGATTGTGCTTACATTATTTATCAAAATGCCTCACATGTAATATGATTGAATAAGCAACTGTACTAATAAAAATACTACTTGGAAAATTACTTTATCCATCAATGTATTGATGGGGATTAGGAAAATCACGTTTTTTTCTTTCTAACATCTGAATAACTTAACTACCACATAAGGAAGAACAATTTGAGGGAAGAATTTGGAGAGAGGTTTGAGGTACAATTAGTATGTGGGGCTCTTTGATGCCTAAATAGAAAGAAAGCAGGCAGAAAAAAAATATATATATATGAATGTATTAGAAGGTAGAAATGTATTAGAGCAGTAAGAATAAATCTCAAGTATGCAAACATTGGTGAAAATGTTTTCTACTGAGAACTCTACTTTTAAAACTGTTTATAATGACTATCAATACTAATTACTCAATGAAAAGTATCCCAAATATTTTCCTATACATGCACTAACTTCTTCACTTGCAATGCATAATATGAAACATTCAGAAATAGATTTTAGAATAGGAATATTTTCTTCTTATCAGATTACCAGTCTCAGAAATGATAGACGTTGAAGGAAATAGGGGAGAAACTCAGTTGTTATAAAGTTACAAGAATTCTTACATAATCTCAGAACAATAGTATATTACTTAAAATGATTTTTTGAACTCTATGTCTGCCCTGCACTTGATAAACAGATACAGAAATAAATCAAGCATTAGTCTCTTTCCCAAAAGAATTTCCCAAAATAGTTGGATGAGAAATTTCTGTGTTATGCCACCATGATTCTCTGTTGGTTCTTTTGTCAGTTTACAAGCAACCACATCACCCCTGGGGAAGGAAAGCTTATGTCTGACACAATTGGACAAAATGGATGTATTATTTCACTCTGATTAGATAATCATTATGTTGACAGCAAGCTCCTGGCTTTGTGTGTATTTATTTCTTGAGTAATGTGATTAAAACCTTGTGTACACTGACAACACAGTATATTATAATTAAGAACCTTGTTCAAATAAATAATCCCATCTATGGTACTCTTAGGAATAAATGATGACTGAACTTCATTTAACCACTGGAAACAAAATTCTGTTAAGAGCCATGTAAATCTGTGCATTTATCATAATAACTAGTTCTGTGCCTGACTCATAGTAGAATTAGTATTTGTTTCATTTTATTAAAACTGGTGGATCATAAAATTTAAATATTTTAAAAACATTCCCAAATAAAAGAAGTGGGAGAAAAACATCATCTGCATTAAATCTTTACATGCTTTATTGTCCTAAGAACTGTGCTGTACATTAATTAAATGGTAACCTGAGTGTGCCTGGGTACAGGACCGAGGGACTATAAAATTCGTATTGCATTTGAAGTCAGTGATCCTGAGGTATCTATTTATGTCTTGGAGGTCTCTAACTTCCCTGAAGAATATCCAAACTCATGTGCCAGAGCCATGCTGCATAGTACTCTCTCCATCATATTTTCTTGTTTGCACTACTTCCTCTTTTCTAGGAGGGTAAACTGATGTACTGATCCTATTTGCAGTGAACCAGAAGACTAACAGCTTAAATGAAATGATAAATTTAAGATTTTTGTGAATTTTTTTAGGAGGAAATCTATTAAAAAAGGGATGTTTTTACTTATTTATTTTGTGTTCTATGAGAAAAAAATTTTTAAAAAGGTTATATTTAGACTGAACAATCAGGTTAGCTTTGTATGCCGTGGCAAGGCATTCTGGCCATGATATTTGTTTGCCATTTCAGTAAGGTTTGTTTTTAGCCCAGTGACTAACGAACTAAACTCTTTATGTTAAAAAAAATGAAATAAGCTCTTTGTGTGTGAAAAAAATACATTTTCTGTTAAAAAAGGGGAAAATGAACTATAATAGTCATGGTGTTGAGTCACATCTCAACTTCACTCTCCTAATCCAAAACATTCTACCCTTTGTCCTCATCCTCACATTTTCTTTGCATGATGTGGGCATGAGAGGTAGAGTGATTCATGTACATTGTCAGTCATGATGTTTGTGCTGTTATTCTCTTCTTCTACATCCATAAGAGACATTAGTAATCACTCTCAGCACTCTTCCCTGCTGAGCTTTCCAGTATTCTCAGAATAATTTTTGAGGTCACATTCCCGCTACTAGTGTACCTTCTCTGGCTCTTAAGCATGGATTTTGGAGGTAAGAGGCCTGGGTTCCCATTTCAGCTCAGCTGCTCACTAGCTTCATGGTTTCTAATCTTTACTTTACTACTCTATAGTATTACATAATAATTGCTTCATAGGGATATTGGGAAAGAATGAATGAACTGATACTTATGAGGTCAATTCATATGGACCACCCAGTGCTCCATAATTATGAAGATATAAAAGCAGGATATGTGAAAAGTAGATCACAACATTTGCATTTAGGAAACACTCATGTATTTCCAGGGTACCTCACAAATATTAAAAAATAGTATTTATTAAACTGCTTTATTTTTCATTGCAATATCCCTGGAGCATATACTATCCATGAGAATAGAGAGTTTATAATCCCGTCCTGGGTTTTTAGCACAATATCTGAGTAGTGTTTGATATAATATATTATCTGACCAACTTCCATGAACTTTTTTTCTTCTCCCATCATGATTTTTTTAACTCTTTAATTTCAAACAAAATTTTAGCAAGGAATATCAATGCATTGGTTCTAATAGTGATCTATAAATCTTGTCAGAGGACATATTAGTACATTAAAGATCACCATTATCTATTTTATATTCCTTGCCTAAGGTAAGGGAATACATATTTGTAAGGAAAATTTTTTAAAAGAATGTGTAATACAATGTGCCTAACTTTTGGTTACTCATTAAACTTAGATTTTAAGATCTTCCTCTATTTATCAAGCATTTTATTTTGACCAATTTCCTTGCTTTGTTGTACTAAAAGTTTTCTTTCATATGTGTAAATATGCATTTTACTCAAAGATTACAAATATGAGGTATGAGTGACTTATTGGAAAGGAATGAAATGAAAGCATAGTGGTTACAAATTCATTTCTCGATACATCTCAGAGTATCTGAATTAAGTTGGAAATCATAATTGTACATTGATGAATATCAAAAGACAACAAAAGAAGATGAAGGCAAGTATCATGCAGCTTAAATTGAAAAGCATCCGTATTCTTTTTCTGCCGTACTTTTCTTACTCTGACTTTTCCTCTGTATCTTTACTCCTTTGTCTTTATTCTGCAAAATAGTGCAATGTCACTGGTGTTTTATCTAGCTCCTGGATTATTTCCAGGTGAGGTGGTCATCTTACTACCCACAAAATTATGTGATTCCTGATGTGTGGTGAACCTGGCATTCTTCCTTGCATTTCTGAAATACAATTGTATAGCTCTACATTCTTCAATATTAGACACAGTGAATGGCATTCTCACACTTAGTGATACAATATGCTCTACATTCATTATGATTGTACAGGTTAAGGCAGTGCTATCTATAATTAAAATGTTGGAAGTTTCACTGATTTAACATAATAGATATTATTTTTCATTCAAGTCATAATCTTAGGTCAGTGAGCATTTTGTCAAGGAGAACCTCCTTTATATCATCTTTATCATGTCATTTTCAAGGTCATTATGGTTATCTCCATGCCAACCAGACAGAAAGTGGATGATTTCATGGACACACATCACATCCACTCACAAACCATTGTCTAAAGTTCAGTCTCATGACACTTATAACTTCTAGGGATATGAGGGTATACTGTAATGCATCCCTAGGAAGAAGAGCTAGTGTATTTGATGATCATCTTTGAACCTTTGCAACAATAAATATATCATAATACAAAGGAGTAGATTCTAAACATATGATTTATATATAAAAATGGCATGTGCATGTAATTTGTGTGTGGGCCCATGATAGTCTTCTGAAAATTAAGTGAATCCCTAAAATCAAATTGTCAATTAGTGGAAAAACATAGTAGATCAAGGTTCTAGTTCCCAGGCTTCCTAAGATATCACAAGTTAATAAAATTACTCTTTGCCACATTCTGTTACTCCCAGAAGCAGTTCCTTAGTAATGTAAATAGTGAACACAGAATTTATGTTCTGCAGTTAATGTCAATGTATGTTCACAAAGTTTTATTCAGAAGATTTTTTTTGGGGGGTGTACCAGAGATTGAACTCAGAGGCACTCAAACACTGGGCCACATCCCGGCCCTATTTTGTAATTTATTTAGAGACAGGGTCTCACTGAGTTGCTTAGTGTCTCACGTTTTGCTGAGGCTGGTTTGAAATGCATAATCCTCCTGTCTCAGCCTCCAGAGTCACTGGGAGTACATGCGTGTGCCACTGTGCCCAGCTTATTCAGAAGATTTTGTATACATTGTTTTCTCTTGATCCAATGCTAATATAGACACAGCTGAAGCCCATTGGTTTAACTAGGAATCATTTAAACACATTTGATTTTTCTTTTATTTTGCTAGTAATTTATATTGGGAGCCAACTAGACAAGAACTGAAATTAGTTTAACATATATTCTAAAATATTTTTAATTTACTGGCATTAAATAAATATCATCTTGATATGGTATACATTTAGTATTTTTGAAGTGCCATTTATGTTTTTTGCTGAACTGCAGAAGTGTGGTAAATAAGCGTCTTTTTAATTTTTTAATGTGCAAGTAAGAGGGAGTGACATCAGTAAGATGGCAGAGTTGGAAGCCCCATGTTCAACTGGTCCCATGACAAGTTCAACTAAAAATTATCCACAGACCAAGAATCTTGTCAGCAGCCCTAATACTTGGAAACAAGCCTGAGAAACCCATGATTCTGCAGAACTGAATGAAGATCAAATAGCAATAATACAAATAGTCTTATTTCAAAGGTGTTGGTTCTCCCACCTTTCAAACTTTTGCAACATCAGACAGAGGAGTCCCCTGGGGCCACAGTTCATAAACGAAGAAATGAAAACAAGAGGCAGGCACCCAGTGTGCCCAAGGTTCTGAGACCCATCCCCTTTGTATGGTGGGAGTCACAGAAGGAAAAGTAGGAGAAAACAGTCTAGCAATCACATAAAGAAATAATGGTTAGGAATTCTCTTCTCCGAGGATTGATATCACCATCTAGATACAAGAGTACAAGGATCTGCAATCAAATTCAACCCAAAAGGAGCTGACCAAAGCACGTGACAATCATATTATTAAAAGTCAGAGACAGACGAATTCTGAGAGCAGCAATAGATAAGAAACACGGACAGTGGCAGATTGGGAAAGAGGGAAGAAAATTTTCCTGGAAAAACCAGAAGAAGCAGAACTTACAAACACTATATACTTGCTTCATAGCAGTTCCTAGAGAATTCTTTAAGATGAAACAAAAGGTCACTAATTAATAACATAAAATAAACAAAAAAGCACATAACTCAGTGGTATAAGTAAAATAAGGCCACATTCATAATACTCTAGCATTGTAATTATGAATCCAAAGTAATTTTATCCCTAGCATAAGAGCTGAAATATAAAATGATTAATAACAACTATACCTAGAATAAATTGTCAAGGAATATACATTAGAAAATATAAATTCTGACATCAGAAATATAAAACATGTCCATGAGGGTAAAAGTTAAAGAAGTTTTATGCATTCCAAGTTAAATTCTTATTGGCTTGAAGTAGCTGTTTTTAGAATAAGATATTCTATGTAATCCTTTTGCTTACCACAAAGAAAAAATACTCAGTAGAAGAACAAAACAGAAATAGAAATGATTCAACATGTTTCTGAAAAATCCCATCAACCCACAATGGAAGACAAAACATAGGAAGAAAAAAACTCAAGTAACTATAAAGCAAGAAGAAAACAGTTAATAAAATAGCAATCATAAGTCTTTACATATGTATTTACATATGCATAAGCCTTTACATATCCTTGAATGTCATTGGATTAAATTTTTGAATAAAAAAACAGAAAGTGACTGAATAGATTGACAGATAAGATTCAACTGTGTGCTGTCTGCAAGAGACTCACCGCACTTTTAAGACACATAGAAAGTGAAGGAGTAGAAAAGATATTCCACACTGATGAAGCACAATGTTATATTAGAAAAAAAAATGGACTCCAGATCAAAAACTGTAAAACAAGACCAAGAAGTTCATTACATGATGATAAAGGCATCAGCTAATCAAGAGAATATAACATTCATTTGAGTATCTAATATCAGGACACCTTAATAATATAAAACAAAATTTCAATGACCTGAATGAAGATTTAGACTGCAATATAATAATACAATTTCAACAATGGACAGATCATCCAGACAGAAAAATTAATAAGGAAGCAATGAAATTGAAAAATATTTAAGACTTAAGATATCTAACAGACATATACAGAACAGAATATTCCATCTAATAACAGCGTAACATACAATATGCTCAAGTGCAAGTAAATCATCCTCCAGAATAGGTCACAAATTAGAGTGTAAGCATTAGCAAATTTAAGAAGATGGAAATAATATCAGTTATCTTGTCTGACTACTTGAAATCAATAAGTAGAATTTCAGAAAATTCATGATATGTTAAAATTAAGTGGCATTCTCTTGAGTAACCAGCAATGAAAGAAGAAATTAAAATGAAAATTTTAAAAAACATATTGAGCCTGATCATGACACTGAATAAATGGATCTTTAAAAAATAGCATATTGAGTTAAAGGAAAATGGACACACATCATACCAAAACATGTGGGATGCAGCAAAAACATTTCTAAGAGAATTTTATAGCAGTAAATAGCTATTTTTAAAAAATCTCAAAGACAACATTACTTAACATGAAACTAGAAAAAGAACTAAATAGGCCTAAAGTTAGCAGAAAGAAGGAAATAATAAAGATCACAGGAGAAATAAATCAAACAAAAAATCACCAAAACCAAAATCAATGAATCTAAAGGTTGATTTGTTTTGAAAAGATAAAATCAATAGATATTTATTTCAGCTAAGAAAAGAAATGATTCAAATAAATAAAACCAGAAATGAAAGAGATGTTATAAGTGATCCACAGAAATACAAAAGATCATAAATACCTACTGAGTCCACAAATTGAATAGCCTAGAAGAAATAGATAAATTTCTGCACACATACAGCCTACCAAGACTGACAGAAGATGTACAGGCGATTAATAAATATGTGAAAAAGTGTTCAACATCTCTAGTAATTAGAGAAATGCAGATTAAAACAACTCTAAGATTTCATCTTACTCGAATTAGAATGGCTCTTATCAAGAACACAAACAGTAATATATGCTGGTGTGGCTGTGGGGGAAAAGGCACACTTTTACATTGCTCGTGGAGTTGCAAATTGGTGCAGCCACTCTAGAAAGCAGTGTGGAGCTTCCTCAGAAAACTTGGAATGGACCCACCTTATGAGCCAGTTATCCCACTCCTTGGTTTATACCCAAAGGACTTAAAATTATCCTACTACAGTAACACAGTCATATCAGGGTTTATAGCACCTCAGTTCACAATTGCTAGACTGTGGAACAAATCTGGATGCCCTTCAACAGATGAATGGCTAAAGAAACCGTGGTATATATACACAATGGAATATTATTCAGCCATAAAATGGAATAATTATGGCATTTGCAGATAAATGGATGGAATTGGAGAATATCATGCTAAGCAAAATAAGCCAATCCCCCCAAAATAAAGGCTGAATATTTTCCCTGTTAAGTGGATGATATATAATCAGTTTTGGGGATGGGGGGGTGAGAGAAGAATGGAGGAACTTTAGAATACATTGAGGAAAACGAGAGGGGGAGGGAGCGGGATTATGAAAATGGTAGAATGAGACAGATATCATTACCCTATGTACATGTATGATTATATGAATGGTAGGAATCTACATGAATGCACAACCATAGAAATGGAAGTTGTACCCCATTTGTGTACAATGAATCAAAATGCAATCTGTAAAAATTAAAAAAAAAAGAAATAGGGAAGAGATCCAATTAGTAATATTCTACATCAATAATAACCCCAGGACCCAATGGCTTCATTGCTGAATTCTACCAGACATTTAAAGAGAGACTGGTGCCTACTCTTCTAAAAAAAATCAAAGAGGAGGAAATACTTGCAGACTTTAGTCGGATCCTGAGACCAAAGCCAAATAAGGATATTACTAAAAAGGAAAATGATAAATCAGTCCTTTCCTTGATGAACAAAGATGCAAAAATAGTAGGCAAAATACTACCACCCTTGGCATTCCTCAAAAGAGGAAATATAAATGGCCCACATATACATGAATAAGTGTTCAGCATCACTAATCCTTAAAAAAATGCAAATTAAAAACACAATAGGGTTATCATCTTACCTGTCAGGTAAGATGATATATATATATGTATATATATACATATATATATATCTCCTAAAGAGTATTCATGAAGATATGGAGAAAAGGGAACCCTAAGACACATTCATTGGGAGGAATATAAATTCGTATAGTCTTTATTGAAACCGTTATGGAGGTTCCTCAAAAACTGAAATAGAATTACCATATGATCCAGCAATCCTATTCTTGAGTATTTGCCCAGAAAAATTTAGACCAATTTATCAAACAGATATATGCTCTCCCATGTTCATTGCAGCATTTTTCACAATAGCCACATTATGAAATCAATCTTGTGTTCAGCAACAGATGAAGAGATAAAGAAAATATGGTCTGTGTACACAGTGAAAAACTATTCAACCTTTAAAAGGAAGAAAATTTTGTCATTCGTGAGAACATAGAATCGGAAAATGTTATGTGAAGTTAAATAAACCAGGCACAGAAAGACCAATATACTTCTATATGTGGGAATCTAGCTTGGAAAAATTAGGGAGACTGTGGCTCTAAATAAAAATTTTATTTATTTTATTTATCTTATTTATTTATTTATTTATTTATTTGCTTATTGGTTCATTGAGCACAAGTGGAGTACAGCTATTGTTTCTCTGGTTGTACACAAAG
>JAJEJO010000905.1:472393-524415 GCA_020662805.1 Glaucomys volans
ATTATGCATCATCATTCATTTATCAGAGAGACCATTCGACCTTTGGATTTTTGGGATTGGCTGATCTCACTTAGCATAAGAGTCTCCAACATCATCCATTTACCTAAAAATGCCATAATTTTATTCTTCTTTATGGCTGAGTAATATTCCATTGTGTATATATACCACAGTTTCTTTAGCCATTCATCTATTGAAGGGCATCTAGGTTGGTTCCATAGTCTAGCTATTGTGAATTGAGCAGCTATGAACATTGATGTGGCTGCATCACTGTAGTAATCTGATTTTAAGTCCTTTGGGTATAGGCCAAGGAGTGGGATAGCTGGGTCAAATGGTGGATCCATTCCAAGTTTTCTAAGGAATCTCCACACTGCTCTCCAGAGTGGCTGCACCATCTTGCACTCCCACCGACTCCCAAAGCGCAAGAAATAAAAGCACGAATCAATGATTGGGATAGAGTCAAACTAAAAAGCTTTTTCTCAGCAAAGGAAACAATCAGGAGTGTGAAGAGAGAGCCTTCAGAGTGGGAGAAAATCTTTGCTACACACATTTCAGATAGAGCAGTAATCTCCAGAATCTACAAAGTACTCAAAAATCTTTACACCAAGAACACAAATAACCCAATCAATACATGGGCCAAGGAAATGAACAGACACTTTACAGAGGAAGATCTACAAGCAATCAACAGATTTATGAAAAAGTGCTCAACATCCCTTGTTATAAGAGAAATGCAAATCAAAACCACCTTAAGATTTCATCTTACCCCAATTAGAATGTCTTTTATTAAGAACACAGGCAACAACAGGTGTTGGCGAGGATGTGGGGAAAAGGGTAAATAAAAATTTTTAAAAAGGCTAGAGATATATAGCTCATTGGTGGAGCACCATTTGGTTAAATCTTTAGTAACACACACACACACACACACACACACACAACCACAAAAGATATTGCATAGTGTTGTGACTATAGTTAATAATCCTAAATTGTGTTTTTCAAAATTGCTAAGAAAGTACATTTCAAAAGCTCTTACTTTAAGAAATGGTAAGTATTGGAGATAATTGATATGTTAATTGGGTCAATTTAATTATTAATTATTCAACATTATATTCATAAGTCATAACATCACTTTGTATCCCATAAATATGTAATTATAAATTGTCAATTTACAATGAAATTAATAAAAGAAAAAATTCTCAAAAGACAACCTTGTATTGTTAGAAAGTCCTCCTTTTCATTCTGATTTCTTAACTGCATTTGAAATTTAAAATGATCTTTTTTATTTTAATGAATTAAAAATGTTGTCATTCCTTTCATTCTGTGTATCCTGGAAAGCATCCAAATGGTATAATATTAATTTACAGCCTTTCAAATTCTGTATGATCCAATTAAATCCCTGTGCCCTCTGATTCTAATAATTATTATTTTGCATTGTGATTGAAAGGTTTTCAAGTATCAAAAAATGTGAGGTAAAAAATAAGGTAATAGATTTAAACGGTAAAATATTTTTTTCAGTGTGAAAAGAACTTGTCTTAGCATTAGTCTGTTGCCAGATTTTAGCATTTTGGACAGAAGTTTATGCCACCATGAGAAGTCTCCTATGTTCACAGTGTTATTTTTCCTGAGTACCCTAAGCCTTTATGAAAACTTCAGAAATTCCCTATTACCCAACTCTCACATTATTCTTCCCTGCGGCTGAGCCAGGGCTACAAGAGGGATTTTGTATCATGTTTTACAACATTTTGACATTAGGCAGTATAAGATTACTACAGACATAACTGAGAAGTTCTTTGGGAGGATAAAATGAGAGTGGAGAAGGGATTATATTGTATGTGTGTGCCTTTTAAAAAAAACTTTCTTCTTAAAAGAACTTCTTACAGTTGTACAAAGACAGAAGTGAGTATCCCTGTTGGAGGAAATTGAAGACTTGGGGTGACTGACATATTAAACCCTCCAATGCAGGCAAAGTACAGTGGGCTGAGAAGCAAGGTGTGTGAATAATATATAGTGCTTTCTTATTTGTTATAAAGAAACACATTATGGAGTTTATGCCACAATAATGGAGACTACTCTTGAACTTGATTTTTTAAAAAGTACAGTGAAAAAGATTGAAGTCCCCTTATTTCATTTATTCCCCAAATACTATTGATCTCTACCTCTGAGCCAGATTTTGCGGGACCGTACATAGAAGTAACCCCTTGTCTCCGTATCAAGTGGAACTTTATGCAGACTTAAATGAATGTGTTAGTAAGCCATACTCAAATGGTGTGGTTACATAGCCGTTTTATTATTATGAATATCAGCTAGTATACTTTCAGAAAACACATGGGTACTTTCTAGGAATTGAAATTTTGTACAGGTACTCATCTATGTAATAAATGACCTCATGACTGTTTATTGCTTTTTTAAAACTTGCATTCTTTATTACTATATTGTTGTATAGTCTCTCTAATCTATTTCTCATTTTGTGCTAGTTTTAGGCTAACTTATAACTTGTTGACTTCCACAAAGAACTTCTCAGTCCTGCTAGTGGAAGGTGAAGCAGTTTACTTAATCACTAGATTTTCATAGGATTTTTCATATAAGATAATAAAAGGGGCCCCAAATGGTTTTTGCAAAAGGCTAGATCATAGGTATTTTAGGTTTGTGAAACATTAAGGGCTCTGTTGTATATCCTTTGTTTTCCTTTACATCCATTTAAAACTGTTAAAACTCTTCTATTTTGTCACCAGTACAAAAACAGCTTCTGTCCCCAAAATGGCATAGAGCGTATATTTTATTAATCCCTAATTATAAACTCTAACTTCATCAATTCTTGAAGTTCAGCTGACTGGAATTCAAATGATTTCTTCTATGTATAAAACAGCAAGAGAAAGTAGAAGAGAAATAAACATGGAGAAATGACCAAATGGAATGTCAGTCTCTAGCAAGTGAAAGATTCCTATATGAACAACAAAATGGAAACATATTTTAGCTAAATTGGAATTTACTTCATAGGTTTTACCATAGTAGTAAGTGAAGGTGACGTATATATTACTGATGCTTACCTATAAGTTAAAGTTTTTCACTTTGAAAATTATATTAGACCTAGCTATTGAAGTTCCTTGGATTCTACTACATGAATAAATCCCACTTCCTTTGTGATATTTTGTTAAGTGGCTGTTGCCATGCAATCCTTTAAAATTCCCCATATTTTGGTAATAATACCTATATTTGGCAATAATGTGTAAGAATTCATTTAATATATAGATATAGATATACATCTATATATCTATGTATCTATCTATATATCTATATCTATATCTATAGTTTATGCAGTATACACTACATTACCCAGCTTATGTTATCCTTGGACCTTGTAGACTCCTCTCCTTATAGACATGAGTGCACCCTGTTCATTTATATATATATATATGTGTGTGTGTGTGTGTGTATACACACACATATACACACACACAGTGTGGTACAGTCTTTATTCTGTTGCAACATTGCATGCGCTCACAGAAATAAATATACCTCATTTTTGAAAACACATGTCTCACATTTGCCTGAAACTTTCACCTTGGAAAATGGATTAAACCACTTGGGCTCCTAGTGGCTTTCATAACCAAGGCAAATCCCTATAGTACTTAGAACACTAAACTAACTAACAAATTGAAGCCTTGACCTGCATTGTAAAAGTTGGCAAAGTACACAAAATACAAAGATATTACCAAAAGTAAAAATGTCCAAAATCTCTTCCCAGGCATCTCCTTCCATTTTCTACCCCCAAGGAATTTTTCAATTATTATTGAAAGACTTAAATGATGGTTTATTTTAGTTTAATTGTCACATTTTTCCTTAGCTCAGCAGTTGTTAAGATTTACAATGGCTATGAATCACCTGGAGGGCTTTATTAATGAGTATATCACTTAGTCCTTCTCCTATCTTGCACACACTGTTTCAGTGGTTGTGAGATGATGCTCAGAAATTTGCATTTTAAAGTATCTGTACTAGCTCTTAGGTAGATAATTCATAGCACTACTTTTTTTAAAAAACACTGTCATAACCAATATAATGATCAGATTTCTGATTTCTGAAATAAAACCAAGCTCTTTTTACTCTAGACTTTCATTGCTCCACTGTATCACAACTGTGGTTGAATGAGTGTGTGCTCTGGAGGAATGCAGAGTCACATCTGGGTTTCCAAATTTTCATTCCAATGCTCTTTACAGTGTACACTGCATTTGTCAGGTGTGTTATCATTGGATGTTGTAGACATGTGTGTGTCCTGTTCATCTTCGTGTCTATCCCTGATATTCTGTGCCTCAGATTTGGTGGAAAATCAATAAATAAGGTGAGGTTATTGAAAGCATCTTCCCGTGGCATTCTAGATAGAGTGGGAGCTATGTGATGATGTGAGATATGGTGATGTCAGGACTTTGCACTTTCCACAGGTGTCTAGATTCAATGCCAGTTGAATTTCTGCCATCCACCACACATGTCTGCCACTTCAAAGAGTTTGTTGAATGGTATCAGGGTTGGTTAATAAGATAGGAACAAAACAAAGCTTGTTTATTAGTGCTTTTATTTGAGGTGGTATAAGGGGAATACAGTATTCCCTATCAGAACAGAGAGTTGAACAGGATGAGATATCTTCAAATAAAGGGAAATTTTCATGAGTACATTAATTTTTATTCTGTTGTCAAGTTAGTCAATATTCTTTTGGATGTGGATTTTGGAATTTCTTTAAGGATCTGAAACAGAAGAAAAATAAACCTGACTTTGTTTCAAATGGTGTAGGCATTCCTGGATAGCAAATGGAAGTCTGAGTCCAGACTCAGTCTCTAGATAAGTAATCTTGCTTAAGGTACCTATCCATACTGATCCCAGATTGATTATGGCTAGTAAGAGAAATATAGTTTAAATGCCAGTGACTCTATTTTATCAGTAAGGTTCACATCTATACCTGCAGTCTTTGCAAGTTATTAGTTCTCCAGTTTTAGTCCACTTTTCTGAATTCATTCAACTCAAATATTTATTGAGCATCTGTTATGGACCCGACACAATCCTAGGCACTTATGACACAAGTTACGAAAAGAGTTAATAATACCCACTCCCATGGGTATCACCTTTCCTTTTGAAAACATCTCTTCTTAACTTTGCCACCATGCCAGCGGTTACTTTTAAAGTCACTACATAGTGTGCTAGAGAGATTGGTGACATCTTCCTCTACTAATCACAGTTCATGCAGTTTGTATGGAATTATACAGTTTTGTTAGAAAGAAGGTACTGTTTCCTTGGGTATCTTGTTAATATTTGTAAGTTAAAAACTTGGGAGCTAAAGACAGTATTGTATTTACAATATGGCTCAAAGAAACAGATACTAAGGCAACCAGGGACAGAAAGGAAGAGAAAAAAGATGAACACCAAAGAAGCAGACATGCAAGACAGAAGAGAAAAACAATGTGGCTTATTGATAGTATCAAAGTTTCTGGATTTTAGTACCAGGTCTCACTCTTGTCTTTGGATTCTATACTTCTCCATATTCTCACTTTAAATTAGTCATTCATTTTGACTAAGCCTTTTTTTTTTTTTTTTTTTTTTTTTGTAGTACTGGGGATTGAACCCAGATCCTTGCATATGGTAGGAAAGTGCTCTACCACTGAGCCATAGCCCAGCCCAACCAAACCAATTTTTAGGGTATTCGTAATCAAAAATTCCAGATCAATGTGTGGCTGCATAGTTGTACAGCCTAAAATGAGAATATTTCTTTTTTTCCCTAAAAGCAAATGAGTTACTTATTTTTACACTTCTCAGAATGACTATGCAGGAAGCATTTTTTAAGGTAAAATGGAAGAATAATTTTGTTTCATTTGTTATCTTGTTTGTGTTCTTTTGTGTTCTAAGTCTTGGTTGAAATCCTTGGCACTGATGAATAAGAAATGCTTTATAGAAAGAAAAATTGACGGGAATAAATTCTACTGTTGTACCCGACATCACTGTTCTATTTCTTCCAAGTTTACAAGGAAACAAATACTCTCTCAACATTTATTGAGCACTTAATGTGTGTTAGGCACTGTGTAAAGTACTTATTCTACTTTATCTCATTTTCCTGTCGACAATCCCTAGAGCATTATTCTTATTTTATAAAATGAGGAAACTGAGACTTAATTAGGTTTTTTTCCCCCAAGGTCTCACAATTGTTGACTGGAAAGAAGATACAAGACTCTAATTACTAGTACAGTATGACTTATAATGGGCCTAGAAATATGCAAGAAATTTTGTTGCATGAATATACAATTGTTGACTGTTAATCTAGCCCCAAAGTATCATTTTCAGATATGATTGTTCCCACCCACTCCAGGAAGATGAATATTAATGTAGGCTGCCAAAACAGCAGATTTCACATTCATCTTAATAGACTATTTCAGCATTTGACAATCCAATACATCCATGATTTGATGACTTGGGGCTTCAGAGAGTTTTCATATATTCTGAATTCTCTGAAGAATATTTTTTCCTGTTATGCGTATGGTGGCAAAGAAAAGATTTGGTTACCATAGTCTAAATAGCATTGTTTTATATCAATATAACTTAAAAGAAAATGATGTCTTCTGTTGTCCCTAACTAAATAAAATCAGTTTCTTCATTCTTCCCACGTTTCTCCTTTTCCAGCCCTGTGATCATGGCATTGCCTCTTCTGGAAACCTCTACAGATGTCCATAGATCCTGTCAGTTTAGGAATCCAGAAACCTTTAAGATTGTTACACCATTTATAGTCCTCAGTCAAAAAATCAACTGACAAAGTGTCAGGTTTCTGCTCAGCTCAATGTATCATAAGAAAATATGTGATAAAATCCTCAGAGACTCAAAATGTGGGTTGATCCAATTACCTTCTGGCTGGAATTAATTCAGTTATGTTCATCCATTGGGAAAAACACTGTATCTTAAATTGTGCGTGTGTATACACACACACACACACACACACACACACACATCTCATTTTCCTGTCAACAATCCCTAGGGTATTATTTTCTCTTTTTCTGAGAGAGAGAGAGAGAGAGAGAGAAACTTACATACAGATTTAGTTTAAATATTGATTTGTCATATGTGAATGCTTCAGAATTGCCTAAAATACAAGACCCTTTTACAAATTTAAGTATGTTCTGTTTTAAAAATCACTCTATGCTTTGAAAAATGTATAAATTAAATTTAATGATCATACAGCATACACACCTATCAATGCCAGCTTCCTAGAAAACCAAGAATGTACCCAAAGATCATGAAGCTATTACTTTTGATGCCAACTCCTCCTCTTCACAGCTAAGAACTTTAGCTGTGTTGATTGAGAAAGGAGACTAAGGCACAAAGATGCCATTCTCCAAATGCATTATAATAATCAAAGGCTTCTCATGAGGTTGAGTATTACATGGGTTGAATTATTTTGGGAGACATTTTTTCTGGGTTAGTTTTCCTAGGACTTCATGATATTTATCATTTTTCTCTTCTGTGTATCTGAACTTAGGAAATATAACTAATAAATCAATAAGTCTATCAGTAATTATTAAGTTAAGAAAATTTAAAAATCAGGGCACAGTGACCTATGTCAAGTTTTCAATGTTAGCATCATTTTATACATTTATACATTCTAAGTGAAATGACACCATATTGCTATGTTTATTTTCTCCTAGAAAGTATAAATTATTACTAAACCTAACACATATTTTATGACTAACTTAAGCCATCTGCCAGTGAGGCCACCAAATACTTTTATATTCTAGGTTAATGAGAATTAATAGGCTCTCTTATTCCCCCAGAAATTAAGAGTAGTAAATAACAGCTTGAGAATGGAATTTTAAAAACTGATGTAGTCATCCTTGAACTGCAAATTATAAAATACCAATTCTCTGTGCTTTGCCTTTTTATAGAGCTCAGCACTTTTAAGACTTAACACCAGTATCTTATATAACTGATGCTGTCCTATCAGTGGTTTGAAATGGTTTCTCTATAGATAACATAGTAGGAAATTCAAAATGATGCTGCCTTTTTGTCACAAAATATACTTTAAATTTAAGTCTGGTAAGAAGTGTCTAAAAACAGATGTGATTTTTGTTGCTTAGTATCTGAGAATTCGTTATTGTGCAACGTTGAGTGTGTTTACTTTCTTATGTGTTGGACTTTCCTGCTTATCTGTATCAATTGGCATGAACTTCCCAAAGTACAGATTTTTAGATTCTATTTTCTCCAGATCACAGTATGAAATTGAATGGGCTAAATCTTTATTGCTTCTGATATGGTTTGGGAATAATGTTTATATTAGGCATAAAGAGAAAAGTATAGCTAAGGCTGACTAGTGTTCTAAATTGTAACTTTTTATTTACAGGGAAAAAAGCTCAGGTACCCTCACAGACATCAGGTGTCTTCTGGGACCACTTCTTCATGGAGAACTGGGAAAGCATGTTCTTGACCTTTAATATTTCCTTAGTCCCACTATTACTAAAATACCACCTGTGTATCCTCTGATAAGTGCACTGGGCTTGTCAGAGAAGAACCAGAGCCTACAAGCAGATGATGGCAGAACAATAGGATTTATTTTCTTGTTTGACAACAATTCTATAGAAATCTGGAAAAAAAGAAAACAGAAAAAGCTCTGGCAGAGCCTAATAATCATTGGTCACCTAAAATGTCATTGAAATGGTGAGTGCGGACATTCAGTTACCCAAGTAAGTTATACGTAATCTGAAAATTGCTCTCAGTCATTTGAAATTTCATAACCCTGTTGCTGACAGTAAACTTTTAACAAGTTCATGGTAAATATTTTTGAAATTTCTGGATGCTTTCTGGTTCTAGATTACCATCTTGTATCCTTTTACAAGCTAGTGGAGTTCTTGGGTAACAATATTAGCAATCTAAGTAGGGGACTAATCTTCAGGTCCTAATAGTGCAACTTATAACATAACTGAACAGGCCCATCATGTAGCTTAATGAAATCATAGGTTGCATATGAATTACAATAGATTGGATATTGTAGGCATTGTAAATATCAGAACTGTCTTTACTTTGCCTGTAGGAGACAGTGCCATTTCACAACCAGATATCACAGAGCAAGTGGCATTATAATTCCAGTGTTAAATGTCTATCTTATTCTACAGTCATGCTGGCAGTTTTCTATCACTTCTGTACTTATTTCACAATGACCTTTCGGGGGTCATTTCTTGAAGTTCATAGGTCAGTGTAAACTTCAGCTTTAACAGTGTTGAATGTATTAATTGGGGGCATTATCTTTTCATTAGCTTAGAAGTAGTGAACTATATTTTTCCCTCTACTGTCCCTGGGGATATTATTTTTATTTTGTGTAAATCACTCCAGTGACTGAGAAATCAGCCTCTTAGATCAGTCTCTTTCAAGCTCAACACTTTATCTTCTGTCTTGACTATTTTTAGTCCTTCCCCAGAAGTTAAGGAAGTCTTACTGTGTGCATCTTATTGCCCTCATAGTCTTTTCTCAAAATAATCTGATTTCCATATGTTTACAGTGGAAAAAAAATTTAGGGCCCAGATAATTCCAAGTGACTCAATGAAGTTATCAGGTCATTTATGGCAAAGCAAGGAATACAACCCAAGAAATTTTGACACTTCGTTGGAAAAGAATTCCAATCCTAGGTTTATTACCCCTTATTTGCATGGCAATGGAAATGTCATACAATCTTAAACCAGGATATTCTCATCTTTAAAGTTCAGAAACTGGTACCTAAGAAATTTGCAAGGGGATCACTGGATATGACATAAAATTTATACAGTACCAGGGACATAGCAGGTCCTTAATAAAAAGTAATTGTTTATATCCCCCATGTTAGTGTTATTATGACTACTTTTTATCACATCTTGTTTTCTGAAAATTACATGTTCTTTTTCTCCTTTCCCAACATCCCTCAAGATTTTCACTACATTCATTTTAACCAGTGAAAACTCTGGGACCATATAATGCTGCTTTCCCAAATGTGACTACAAATTTTTTTTTCTAAAATATCAAGTTTACATTTAGCAGGTAGGTTAAAGAAATATAATTGCCATAGCATTTCTAGTATATTTTGAGACAAATATTTTTATATATCGATCAGGAAACCTAAACTCTTTGGGTATGATTTTAAAATCTTCTTAATCTCCATGTCCACATAAACTTGAGATGTTTTATTTGGTGAAGACTGCTTTGTAACATGAATATTGCCAATAGCAAAGAATATTCTGATACTCTTCAGTGAAATCCTATAGTGTTTGTGTGCATGGAATGCCTGGGATATATAATGCTATCAAATGAAAGTTAGATTTCAAAATGTCCAACAAAGTGGCTTCCTTATTCTAAAAGCACTCTGTAAACTTGGCTTCCAAGACTCCATACCCTACACTGTCCTGTCCCATGAGATGCTTCTTCTCAGTCTCCTCTGCACACTTTCCCTCTTCTCTGGACTTCCTAATGTTGTCATGCTTATGGCTTTGTCTTCTATTTTCCTCCCCTCCCATTCCATTCTCTCCCCTTCTGTATCTTATTATCTATAATGACTTCCTTTCTGAGAACATCCCATATCATTGTAAGGAATTTCAAGTACATGCTGATGACTCATAAATTCATATTTTTGTCTCATGCTCTTCCCTGTACTCCATATCTCTAAATTTAACTGCCTACTTCAGTGTCTGCTGGACACCCTAAATTCATTACATACTTAAATGAACCTCTAAAAGTGTTTTCAAAGGGAAAAAAAATTCTTACTTGTCCTCCTGTCTACTTCATCTCATTTAATGACAGTTCCACTGTTGGTTGCTCCAGGTCAATGTCTAAGAATCATCCTTGAATCTTCTATTTTCTCCATACCCACATCAATTCATTAGCAAATTCTTCTAGTTTGTTGCAAACATATCCAAATGCCAACAGCTTCTCACTCTATGTACTGTTTTAACCCCGGTCCAAGTCACTAGTTCTCCCCTGCGTCATTACAGCTGCCTCCTGACTTGCTGTCCTGCTTCCAACTTTGCCTGTTCATAATCTTTTCTCCACACAGCAGTCAGGTTATCTCTTTAAATCTTGAAGCATCTGAAACGTATCCAATGATTTCCTATTTTTCTCAAGTCAAAAGCCAAAGTCTTGTTATGGTCTCTATTTTTTAGGCTTATATCTTCTATTTTCATTCCACTTACAAATTCTACTTCAGCTCATTTCTCCTACTAGACAAATCACCTGCCCCCATTATTTGCACTAACTGTTACTTTTATTTGGAATTTTTATTCTCAGATATCAATATTTCCTTTTATGACATTACTTAAATGTTACCTTTTCAATGAGCATATTTTTTTTCTCACTATGGTGCTGATCTTCAAATGTATAAAATATTCATTACTATATTGTTTATTGTTATTTATCTATATCCCCTTACTAAAATATGATATTTGCAAGTGTAAATCATTTTGTGTTTGTTCACTAATAAAGAAAATAGTTATGTAACTCTTGGTTGACTAAACAAATAAGTTTGTTATCCACTTGTGTGGCCAAATTATCTTCTATTTCTGACTTTAGCTAATAAACACGTTATTTGAGAAGAATGTGTATACAGGAAACTAGTTTTACCCAGTGGCATACATCTTAATCACACTATTTTGTGGTTTGATAGCAATAAAGATTTGATTGTCAAATTCAATATTTTCTTCCAAAGTATCATCAATTGCACTAAAATTGTGCTGTGTACATCAAAATTAATACAATTCCAAGAACATAAGGATATTGTATATATTGCTTATTTTAAAAGTGAAACTATGGAGTCATAGAGACATGAAATTTGATACATTGAAAGGACTTCTGAGACCTAATCTGTTACCTGAATTTATACCTTTACAGAGAGATTAAGGGAATATAAATTCATCCTGAGGACATGTAGTACCTGTCTACTAGTATATATTTGAGGTCCTGTCATGGCCTTGCAAATACAGCAGTGAATGCAATATTATTCTTACCCTTCAAGAAGCTTCTAGTCCTATAGGGAAGGTAGATAAGGCAACACCAATTCCTTGCAATGAGATTTCCACTTTAATAAGAAATACTTCAAGAAACCCTCTTTGTAACAGAATGATAAGGATTCAGACTTTGAAACAAAGGAAAGGGAGATGCAACCCAGGCACTCCAGTATTTGAAAGGGAAGCCTTTTCTTATTCAATTTCTGGACTAGAGAGAAACTCAGCATGTCTATTTTCTGTAAATCTAAAAGACCTTTTTTCTAAATTTTATATTGGCAGCCAGTCTGATACATTATGTATCTGTTTAATGTCAAAAATTTATTTCTGAGTTTTTAATATTCTTACTGATTTTTTTATTGATTACACTCTTTAGATAAAAGTATGACTGAAAGTTCTATATTAAGTTGCTAAACCACTATAGCCTCAAGAGTTAAATCCCAAATTCGGATTGGTGAATATTTCATTAATGCATGCATATTAATTGCAAAAAGCAAAGAAATGTGTTCTGAAAATAATGTCATGATTTCAGTAATCCTTTCTTACTTAAACATTTTAAAACAATCAAGGAGTTGCACAAGAATTTCCTGTACTCTGTCTCTCAGCTAAACAGGTGAGAGGAGGAAACAGACTGTATGTCATATATCTTACATTTTGAGTGATATGAAAACACCTGTTCCCTTCATGTCTATTAGAAATAAGCCCTAATCCTGTCTGACAAGACTGTGTTTATGGGTTGTACACTTTTTTTCTTATGTCTCTATAGTCAACTCAGATTAAAAGTCAATCTTGCCTCTAAGGGGAATAAAGATGGTAAAGCAGAACTGGTTGATATATGGTAGCAAGAATTCAGAAATTAAAAACTAGTGAAGTGCTCAGTCTATGCAATTGGCTTCTCTCTCTGAAGGAAAAGGTTAAACAGAGGTACACCCTAGGTCACATTTGGCTTTATTGTTCTCACAATCACTTCCAGAAATGAAACGAGGATTCTTTCCTTTTGTTCTGTTTCTGCATCTTATTTAGTCCTCCAAGAACTGGTTCTTCACTTAATGGTAGTATAGTTTGTATTCTCCAACACTAAATTTTCCTTCTAGTGGTCATTTGGTTAATTTATTTATTCTCTACTTCATGCAGTTCTCCTAAGTTAGTAAAAAAGAAAACACACACAATTATTTAGGAACTGGGTTAGGTATAATACCTAGGCTAAGCCTTCATTCAGCATTGTGAAATGGGGACATCAACTCCTCAAAACAGAGTCTAAGCAAGGCAGGTAGAATAGGACCCAGCTTTAAGTGCTTGTGTGTGTTTGTGTGTGTGTGTGTGTGTGTGTGTGTGTGTGGCAGGGGAGTTTCACATAACAGAATATTTCATTATAAAGTGGCTGACATTGGAGACACAGTCTAGTTCTACACCTTTCAGATTCAAAGGCATGGTAACTCTGAGCCTCATTTCTTCATTTCCACAATGAGTAAAATCTTAAAGAATAATTCTGATCATCAGCACTTGGCACATACTGGCTCTCAGCTGGTGTTAGTTTCCCTCTTTCTGAAGGTCCAGGGAGGACGTAATGTAATGAAACAGTAAGTAGGGATGAGTTAGTGCGCCTCTACTTAAAGGTAAAAATAATATACTCTGTTTCCTTCATGTTCAGATAATCATTCTTCTAACATATTTTAAGAGCTCTTCCTGACATTGAAAGCAGTTCACCTGAAGGAGTCCTCAGTATCTTTATGAAATATGTTAAATTCTTTCATGGGAAACAGTGTGGTCTACTGTAAAACAAACAAAAACAAAAAAGCCAACCACAGTGCTGCAAGCCAAGACACTTAGATTTTTAACCCTACCTTGTAATACATAAATATGTAAGTTAGCAAGGCATTGGAATTCTAATGCATCAGTTTGTTCATTTATAAAATAGGAGTAATGATATTACATATTTCACAGTGATCATGAGGATGAATGTATAATCAGCTCATGGTGGTTCGTCAGTGGAATACCTTGAATGTCTCCAAACCTTGCTTTATCTCAGGGGGAAAAAAACAAAAAACAAAAAATCTGTGTGCACTTGGTAAGGTTGATGTAAAGATCATGTAAGATAAATGCATGGAAATGTTCGGAAAAGTCTGCATCTATGGAAGAAGAACAGCACTACCGTGATCATTATGTGATCCTCTAACCAATTGTCCATAGTCTCTCAAGGGCAAGGGGGCTTTCATGCCTATGCTACTTGTCATTGTCCCTTATTGTTTTTTCTAGTCCTTGCTTTTCCTGCTCTAGTCTTTCCATTTGACCTCTTGATTCACAGGGTAAGGATAGCAGCAACTTGAGAGAAAATAGCTTTTCTGTCTCTGCTTCTGTCAAGAAACTGAAGAGCTTTTCCAATCAACTAGCTCTAGCCAGAATTTGGAAAGGTAGTGACAGGAGGTTTTCTTCTATCCCCAGATTATTTAAGTCACTAAGTCTGTAGATTGAGCTTCTGTGGACACACAGTGAGATAAAGCTCATCATTAAAATTGGCTTTGGGGGCTTTCAGGTTTTGCTTTACACAAACATCCTGTCTAGACAGATTGATACTAAAATTTCTTCCCTGTAATCCTTATGAAGACAAATTTAGGCCTAAGTATTACTCTGTCAAATGGATATTTTATTTATAGTTCCTTTTTCTTTTATATAGTTACTTCTTATTCAGTCAGGAGAGGGAAAATCATTACTTCCATTTTGTATGGAAATTTCATAAAGGTTAAAGATACTTTAAGATATTACAAATCCAAAAAGGGAGCCAAGAGATTTAAATAAGTAGTATCTGGATTTTACTTTTAACTTGATTAATTAACTGTAAGTTAATTAATTCTAGAGCACTTTTTAATGTACATTTAAATTTTTAATTCTAGAGCACTTTTTAATGTACATTTAAATTTTTCCTTTTTTGTTTTACAAAATAATGATAAAGTAATGATTAAATCATCTCCTTACAAAACTCATGCCACAGAATCATGATTCTATGCATTAATCCTCATTGTTGAGTGATTTAAATTAATAGGAGTTTGGAATGAATGTTTTCTTATGCCTGAGAGTACTCTAGTATTTCATATATGAAATATATATGAAAGATATATATATGTACATATATATATATGCACACATACACAAACACACACATACATTTTTCCTGCAATGCAGTCCTAATATTAGTTTGCCTCCTTGAAAAGAAAAGAATCAAGAGAGATTAGTATACTCACGAATTGATTTTAGTGTTCTCATTGCTTGGGTTTGAAAGAAAATGTCTGTATCAGTTTTGAGTGGAAATAATTGCTCACTTTTCATTTATCTGAGGCAATGAAATTTTAAGTTAACTGATGAACTTCTATCTTAAATGTTTATATAATTAAATTAAATCTGAAATTTTCCAACACATTTCTACTCTTCACCCTTTTTGTGTAGAAATGGCAATTGCCTCAAAAAAGAGACGACAGATCTCTCACCCTATATATTACAAATTTTATATTCTTTATCATAAACAGGTATCCCAGTGATGATAATAATGTTGGTGAAAAGTAAAAGTCTTGAAACTTACCTGGAAATACTTTTTATTTCTAGTTGCTTCCTGTCCATCTTCGAGACCAGAGATGCATAGTTAATATGCATCTCTACTCATTCTTCCTCAAAGTAAAACTTCTTTTCTTCTTCTCTAAACACTAAACCTGAGGATGACTCCAAAATGTAATCTCACCTGTCTTTAATTCTCATGTTTATTTCATTACCATTATCTTAATTCAGGTCCCAGCATCTGTATCACAGGCTGTTACAAAATTATCCTTACCAGCAACCCTATCTCTTTTGTGATTCATTTAAAACTAGACTGTCTGAGTGTCTGGCACATGACTGTGCTTCAGGAGGCTGATGCAGGAGGATCACAAGTTCTAGCAACTCAGCAAGATCCTTTCTCAAAATAAAAAATAAAAGGACTGTGGATGAAGCTCAGTGTAGAATATCCCTGAGTTCAATTCTCAGTAACAAACAAATCAAAACAAAGCAAAAACAACGAAAAATGAAAAACAAAACAAAACTCAAAACACTGGACTCTCCTTTCTTGCTTAAAACTCCTCAGTGAGTTCTCATTCTTTTAGAATAAGGTTCCAAGTTCTTAACGGAGCATTGCAATTCTTACATGATCCTGCCTAAACTAGCTGAAAAACACAGAACTTTTGGAGTTTTCCATGTTTGTCATGATGCTTCTCAGCTCTTTATTTTGCCCAAATGTCCCCTCTCTGGAAAGATCTCCCTATACCTTTTTCCTTCCTCTGCTCCTAATTAGGTTTTAAGGTTGGTCTCACGCATCTCTGTACTAAGCTTTCTCTGGTGTAGCTCCTCTGTCACCCACAAGTGCTGAAGGCTGGAATAAGTGCCCCTCTCTGTTCTCTAATATTGACTTGCTCTTCCCTGTAATTTCTGATTTAGATATTATATGTCACTAATTTTCCTTGTTTGTGTTGGATGTAAATTCTCTATAAAGTTTGTCTTCAGAAACAATATCTGAAGCAGAGTAAATTTGTTGACTGAAGATGTGGATGTTCATAGGAAACCTTCAAATGTGGGTTTGATCACATTTAGCTAATAGATGTGCTCCAGAAAGGATTTCAGTGTGGTTTAGAACACTGGATTAGTAACAACTGTTTTCATTTCCAATTTTGAAATCCTTGATAGTACCACAATTATTCATGCAGAAGTAGGTGAGGGGAGAATGCTGACCTTTGCCCACATAGGCTTAAGAATTTCAAGAATCTTAATTACTGACACATTGAATTAAGGATAGTATAATAACCATATTTTAAATGTATGATAAATTGTGTAATTATGATTTATTAATACTAAGATACTATTTGGTATAAGCCTGACTTCTTATTGAAAAGATTATAGTAGCATTATTATAATAGTAGCCCATTATAGTCTCATTCTGTTCTAGTTGTCCAGTTTAATACCACTATCACTCCACAGGGATTTGTAGAATATTTGAAAATTCCTACAACAGTACAAGGAGTTTAATATGTTTTTTTGGAGCAAAGATAGAAGTATGCCATCTATTACTATTAATAAAGAAAACGTTTAAAATACACCATGCTTAATTACAAACTACTATGGGGTAGACATTAGTGTAGGAGATGAAATATTCTGTTTCTTTATTTTTAATTTAGATTGACTTTTAACTTCAAACAGGAGACATGCATCATTTGTCATGTATATCCCATTATCTAAAGTTTTATATTAAGATCCAAGACAACTTCAATTGTTTTAAATTTATTAAAAAGAACACAGATAAATTAAATTTCACCTCACTCTAGCCAGAATGACAATTATCAAGAACACAAGCAATAATAAATGTTGGTGAGGATGTGGGGCCAAAATACACTCATACATTGCTGGTGGGACTGCAGATTGGCACAACCACTATGGAAAGCAATATGGAGATTCCTTGGAAATCTTGGAATGCAACTACCATTTGACCCACTTTTCCCACTCCTTGGCATATGCCCAAATGACTTAAAATCAGCATACTACAGTGACAGAGCCACCTCAATGTTTCTAGCAGCTCAATTCCTAATAGTCAAGCTATGGATCCAGCCTAGGTACCATTCAACAGATGAATGGATAAAGGAAATATGGTATGTATATAATAGAATATTACTCAGCCATAAAGAAGAATGAAATTATAGCATTTGCTGGTTAATGGAAGGAACTGGAGAATAACATGCTAAATGAAATAAGCCAATTCCCAAAACCAAAAGCTGAAGGTTTTCTCTGATATGTGGATACTAACACACAGTAGGGATGGTAGGGACGAATAGAAGTTCATTGGATTAGACAAAAGGGAAGGAAGGGAAGGGAGGGGGATAGGAATAGGAATGACAGTAGAATGAATCAGACATAACTTTTCTGTTTTCATCTAGGAATACATGACCAGTGAAACTCCACATCATGTACAAATGCAAGAGTGGGAAGTTATACGCCATGTGTGTGTAAAAGGTTAAAATACATTCTACTGTCATGTAAACCTAAAAGAACAAATACAAAATTTAAAAAAAAAAGAACATAGAAATATGGTTGGTGCATAATGTTCCATGTGGACATGTGAGACATACTTGTGATCCTGCAGCACAATAGACTTGTAGAAGCTGTATTATCTTGAGCAAATTATTTAATATCTCTGACCTTTAGTCATTTTACTCATAAGAAAGTAGTAATCTCTACTTAATAAGGTGTTGTAATATTGCAGATGTGGAGCAAGTAATAGAGCTCCTGGTAATAGTGTCACATAAATACAACCTGTAATCATTAATAATGGCAAAGTCATTCTTTCCTACACTTAATGTACTAGTCTTGGGCTGTGCTGCATAATAAGGTGGCCATTAGCCATATGTGGCTTTTTAAAATAACTGAATCTAAATTAAAAATCCAATATATAGTATCTACATGTTACATATAAAATATTTCTGAAATTTATTATACTATTCTCATGTACTATGACAAAATGTTTTATGACAGGGACTATCCATGTAATGCATATGTTTCTTAAATATAATTAAAAATAAAAGTTAGTTTCCCCTGTTTCTCATTTAATCACTAGGAGTAAGCACTCTTAAACAAGTACACAACTTTATATCTTACTGAGAAACACAATATAGACAAAAAATTATTTAATGTAGTCAGTGAGTTATGTAATAAATATCAAAAGATAAAAGAGATTGGGGGTCCTGAGAAGATCAAAAGTGGGAGGGAAACTTTTCAGGTGAATAAAGTTCTAGGATCAGGATATAACATGACCCAATAAGTAGGCATGATGAATTTCTTTATGGAAAGTAAAGTGTGTTTAGGATTAAAGTACGATAAATTAAGAAGGATACAAAATTGTATATAATAAGTGGATAAGTATAGGATAAGCAAAATTTACTGTAATATTAATGACAAAATCTAGTTATTAATATGTGGGTATTTACTCTAAAATTCTTTCACTTTTCTCTGTACTTGAACCTTTTCATTAGTATAATGTCTGAAAATTTGCATGCTTACACATTTGTATATATACAAGTACATACAATTAAGAAGACAAAGGTAAATGGCCTGAGTGGGTATTTTTGTTGAGTATTATTTATTTTGGTTTTTACATATAAGAACACTATATCAGTGAAGGCAAAGGATTTTAGCTAAGTATGGTTCCAAAATAATGAATTCCTTGTCTGAATGTAGAAGAGGAAGGCTTGGACCTTTATTTTATGTATGACTTTGGATAAGTCCCTTCATCTAGGTGGCGCACACCTGTAATCCAAGCGACTTGGGAGGCTGAGTCAGGAGGATGGCAAGTTCAAAGCCAGCCTCAGCAACTTAGCGAGGCCCTAAGCAACTCGGTGAGACCCTGTCTCTAAATAAAATACAAAATAGGGCCGGGGATGTGACTCAGTGGCCGAGTGTCCCTGCGTTCAATCCCTGGTTCCAAAAAAATAAAAAATAAAAAAAATAAAGTTCTCTAAAGCTCTGTTTCCCTCCATATTAAATGGTGATTGCTGGTGGTGCCAACTTCTTAGTATTGTTGTAAGGACTGAATATTTTAATACAGGTGAAGTTTACAGAACAGGACCTAGCACCTGGTAGATATTGGCTAATATTTTTAGAAAGCTGCCATTTTAGAAAACATTATTATATAAATAGTTCAGAACATATCCTTAGTTCTGTGTTTGTTTAGTAGGTTGTGCACTCTTTAATCCCTGGACCCAAATACCTTCTTCATTTTGAAATGAACTATATTCTTTCCTTAAAGCTTGTCAGATATTTTGAAGATCTTGGAAAAGAGGCTCCACAGTGGCATCAAAAGTTCTGGTAGAAGGATAGCAGCCCTCTTGGAGGAAGTCAGAAGTCGTATTAAGTTTTCCACAGAGCACTCTTTGATCCTGCTGGTTTATAGAACAAAACAGACTTCTGTAGCTGTTAGCCTATTAGCACTCCCCGGGGAGAGAACTTGATCAGGAATAAGAACACTATACAGAAAAGCAAAGCACAGAGAACAAAGTATCTCTTGAGGTTCAGAGGGTGATTTTTTGTGCTGCCATTGATTTCTTCACCTTGAAGGACTGTTACACGAGTCTGTATAAATTCAGCGCAGAGCTCTGCATGCTGTTGTTTATAGTCCCAACTTTCAGACTTTTCATTACAGACAGCTCATTTTCTCTTTCTGGGCTGCATTTAGCACTGAGATGATAAATAGCTCCTCTGGGGTTGGAGGAGTTTCTAACATTATCAATTGTGGTTTAAGAATATATTCTATTTTGTTTTTCCAGAGCCCAAAGGAAAGAATATGGATGATTTCTTTGATCCATTTACTTCTTTTTAATAAACATGCAAAATGCAATCTTTTGTCAATTACTTTATAGATATTCTTTGGCTATGAAATCCTAATTCAGATATATCACAAATATACAATTGCTAAACAATGTTAGGGACAGGGATCTGACTCAGAGTCCATATTTGACACTTCAGAGCTAAAAATATAGAGACTGTCTGCCAGGAAGAGACAATGAGGAAGGGACCGACTAACCTGTGTGCATTGTGTTGCTTTGTTTCATTCTCACACAGATTGGACTACTGCTGGGAATAATATGGCTGTTACATTGTATTGCCATCTACAGAATTCAACCTACTCAAATTATTCCAGACTTGGCAGTATATAATTGGGTTTGTACTATTGGCAATATGAAAATGCTTCCTAGCCAAAAAATCTAAATGAACATAATCTTTTCCATTATTTTCTGATTTTGTGGTGTTTGGTACTCCTTAAAGATATACTCCTTAAAAAGAGATTATCCATTTTGACAAAAGATTAGTAATGATTGACATCTGGTGAGTATTAAATGAAGGCATGTTGAATGGATGAATAAATGAATGGATAAGGAAATTAATTCATTTCAATTATTACTTCAACTTTTCTAAAAATAGGGACTGTTCTGATAATTTAGCTACCATTATTTTACATAAAAATGTTTTTCAGACTGTGGAATATAGTAGCAATTTTTTTGTAACCTACATATAAGCTAGATCTGCCTTATGGTTTGGGAAATGATTTTTCCCATTTATAAATTAATTTATGCCCACAGCAAAAAATTTTAAAAAATTAAAAAATTAAATAACATTAAAATATTTTAAATGCTAATTGCACATTTTCCCTACCACTTACAAATGAATACAGGTAACCTTTAAGATACTTTCATACATTTTTCTATGTCTCTTTCTATATTACTGCCCCTTCCTACATACCCCATGAAGATACTCACACTTCAAATAATATAATTATCTCAGGGATGAATTTTCCAGCATTCATTTTTAACAGTCTATCTTGATGAACACATAGGATATATTTCCATTTTTTTGCTGTCTTTTATAATTGAGTATATATGTTTTTAGTTAAATTTTGCACATACCAAGACTAGATTCACTAAAGTAGATTCTCTGTGTACTTTTTACTCCAAGAATATTTGTTACTTTTGAGTATCAGTACTGTAAAAAATCAAATTCACTTATGCTGAAATCTTAATACCAGCATTAAAGATTTAAAATGCAATGGTTGGAAACACAAAATTTAGCATTAAAACTATCCTAGAAGGTACATTTCTTATATTATTTTTGTGATGTACACTATATTTACCCACATGGTTATTGCTATCACATAATTGCAGCTTTTAGAGTTATATATATTAAAAGTCTGAACTCTAACATCCAAAATCTCTTTTATATTTCACTATGTCTAGATGACATTTATACTCTCTTCCAGGTCTCATAACTTGCTGTGATACAGCAAGCATTTGCAAATTCTGTTTGTTGTTATTCAAAATTAGAAGTGGATTAGTAAAGGAAGTATGAATTTTGGTATTCACTGTTCAACGTGTGTGTGCATGTGTGTGTATGAGAGAGAAACAGAGATAAAGAAAGAAAGAGGCAAAACCAGAGAGATAGGAAAAGAGGGAGAGATGGGGATGGGGTGGTGGGAGGAGATAATATGAATATGAATGATGAGAGAATTTAATTCCTTCTCTTTGCGTCATTTTTGCTCTTTGGTTCTATTGTCCAGATGACTATTTTTTAACCTATGAATTATTCTTATATTTCTACCCCCAACTAACCATAGTGTTTGAGATACTCTAATATATGTAGACCTCATGTCCAACCTGTCTTTTTTCCTCAGTTAATTTTATTTTCAGCTCTTCTATCTACCCTATTGTTCTCTAATGACAATAAAATATAACTTTCCAAACAGAACTTTCTTCATTCTTCTTGTCTTATGATGCTGACAGTGTTCTTTTGTTTTCCTCTTTCAGCACCATTGTCTCTCCCAGTCTCACGATCTTGTCTCTCATTTGCATTCCAACTATTCACAAACCAACTCAGAAAATCTTTTGTTTTTAATTTTTAATTTTTTCTTATTAGTTATACATGATAGTTGAATGTATTTTGGCATTGTATACATGTATGGGGTATTACTTCCCATTCTTCTGGTGGTACATGATGCAGAATTACATTGGTCATTTATTCATATATTAACATAGGAAAGTTATGTCTGATTCATTCTACTATCTTTCCTGTTCCAATTTTCCCTCCATTCCCTTCATTCGCCTTTTTCTAATCCAAAGTACTTCTATTCTTCCCTACCCACCCCCCTTATCATGAGTTAACATCCGTATATCAGAGAAAATATTCAGCTTTTGGTTTTGGAGACTGCCTTATTTCACTTAACATGATATTCTCCAGTACCTCCCATTAACCAGTGAATGCCATAATTTCATTCTTCTTTATAGCTGAGTAATATTCTATTGTATACATACTGCATTCTCTTTATCCATTCATCTGTTGAAGGGCATCTAGGTTGGATCCATAGATTGGCTATTGTGAATTAAGCTGCTATTAATATTGAGGTGGCTCTGTCACTGTAGTATGCTGATTTTAAGTCTTCAGGGTATATGCTGAGGAGTGGAATAACTGGGTCAAATGGTGGTTCCATTCCAAGTTTTCTGAGGAATCTCCATACTGCTTTCCCTAGTGGTTGCACCAGTTTGCAGTCCCACCAACATTGTATGAGTATACTTTGGCCCCACGTTCTCACCACCATTTATTGTTGCTTGTATTCTTGATAATTTCCATTCTGACTGGAGTGAGATGAAATCTCAGCGTAGTTTTAATTTTCATTTCTGTAATTCCTAGAGATGTTGAACATTTTTAGTGTATTTGTTGACCAATTGTATTTCTTCTCTGAAGTGCCTGTTCAGTTCCTTAGCCCATTTATTGATTGGGGAATTTATATTTTTGGTGTTAAGTTTTTTTAGTTTTTTATATATCCTGGTGATTAATGCTCTGTCTGAGGTGCAGGTGGCAATGATTTTCTCCCATTCTGTAGGCTCTCTCTTCATGTGCTTTGTTGTTTCCTTTGCTGTGAAGAAGCTTTTTGATTTGATTCCACCCCAATTCCAACTCAGCAAATCTTGATCACTTGTTTAGATTCCAAAAACTGCTGATGAGTATGAGCAGGATAAGTAGGAGACTGAGTACTCACAAAAGCAATAAAGGTTGGTGAAAAGCCCCAGCCTCCACAAACTCCAAATGACTGTGTTCCACCAAGTTTTATCACCAAGGTTTTATGAATGATTGGGCTGAACTTTGTCCTGGGCACAAGTCTTTGTTCTTTCCCTTTGCTTGAATTTTGTTCTGAACTCATCCTCTCCTTACTGGTTACTCTGAGCTGAGCCACTGGAGTCTTGGCATCCTCTGGGTTGGGTTTTCTTCCCTGGATATAGCTGTTGTGACTATTCTCTCTGTCAGTTTCTCAGAGTCTCCTTCTCTAATTCTCTTCTCTCTTGCAGTGATCCCCATAGCAATTTAACCTGCCTGAACATTAGGGCATTGTTTGTATAATAAGGGGATCTCAGTTTACTATAAGGAGAGATCCAGCTCCTGGAGGATTGTGGATCTAGTCAGATCAAAACTGAGCATTCATGTTCTCTTCACAAAGCAGACTATAGGCATTCCATAAAAATCCTATGAAAAGCATGTGCATTCCTCTCTTTTACACCTCAGGGGACTCTTCTGGACACCCTCTGCTGTCCCTTCAAACACACTTCCAGTACCGTATCTCCCTTTGCTCCCGCTGTCTGAGCTCATGTGTTGTCTTCTTTCTGGGTCTTCTGGATAGATGCCTTGTCCAAAATTGCAATTCTGCTCTTTCTTGCAAGGTCACCATTAGACTTTATCTTTAGATTTTCCTGCACTGCATGTTCTACACACTGAAGTCAATGCTTAGACAGAGCTTTAGTTCCCAGAACCAAACCCAAACTAGAGCTCATCTAGATAATTCAAAGGTTTCTGATAGAGTCCATGACCCAGGCCTTCATGCTGGATCACATTTTTTGATACTCTTATTGATTGGGTGTAGTTTGTCCCCCAATGGTTGAAGACTTGATCCTCAGAGTGGCAGTGGTGGGGTGATGGAACCTCTAAGATGAATCTTAAAGGAAAGTCGTTAGGTCATTGGAAGTGCTGCACTTGGATGGGATAAATGTAGTTCTTGTCGGATTCCAGTGAGTTGCAGTTGCTTTTTGTCTCCTGTCTTGAGATGTGGCATCTCATTTCTGCCTGTTCCCCCACCATTGTGATGTCAGACTTTATTTGATGCTTACCACAGTCAAGCTGATACCAGGGCCATGCACTAGAACTCCAGAGCTATGAGTTACATAAACCTTTCTTTTTATTAAGAACCCAGACTTAGGTATTTTTTTGTAGTAAAAGAAAATATACTAAGAGAGCTACCATAATCACATTACGTGAAAACAATGAACAATGGAGCAGAGTCACTAAGAGCTTAGTCTTTCAAATCAGACAAGCATAGATCTGATTACAAGATCTGCCACTTAAAAGCAGTCTGGCTTTGAGAAAGTTAATGTAACTACTTTGAGTTTTAATCTTTCCACTAATAAAAGGGACATAATTTGTTGCACCAACCCTATAGGCTTATTATGGACATTAAGGTGTTGCAAGTAAAGAACTTAGTGCACTACCAAGGACATAAATAAGTACTTAATATTGTCATATTTATTTTAGTGGTAAGTAGAAATTAGGGAACAGAGTAATCTGTGAATTAATTTTACACTGAACATTAAAGTAGTTATAAATTTTATTTTCTCTTTTATGATTTTTTTTGGAATTGTCATATCAAATGACATACAGGGTCAAAACAGCAAAAAATGAAGAAATGCTTCACATCCTGAAAATGGAAGTCATTGCACTGGTATAAATTCAAGTTCATATTCTACAGATTGGGGATTGGGAGATTCATAAGTATGGACTTTATTACTGCCACCTGGAATTTTGAAGCCTCACCTGTAAGAGACAGATGATAGTCAAACAAGAATCATAAAGTTTAGGAGAATCTAGGGAATGCTGAGCTAAAAGGAGGACGATATCCATAAAATGAAGTGTTAATGCTTACTTCAGGCACAGCATTTTCATTTTGGTTCTCCTCCAAAATAAAGATTCCCAGTTCTGTCAGTTTTTATGTGCATAAGTTTGTACTGTGAAACTTGGCATTGTACTGCATGGGGAGTAGGTAGCAAATTCCTGTCACCTTCTATTTCTTTCCTGATCTTTCCAAGAGGAAATTTCCCCTTATGCTCATTGACCTAAAAAATGAAGTGATGGTAAATAGGACCTCCCAGGGCATGCTTCACGTGCACAGTCTTGTAATACGATGTCTACTGCATAGGCAGAGGCTAAGTCAACCCCTAGGCTCCTGAATATACTTAGTCCAAACACCTGGATTACATAGGCAGGTGGAGCTATTTTAGGGGACAATTTCCCATGTTGTTACTTGTTCCTACTATATTAAACAACAGCTCTGCTCGCACATAGGGAGGCCCAAAGCCACAAGGAATTTTAGAGAGCATTCAGCATTTTCCAAATTATGCTGCAGAGTAATGTCATCATCCCAAGAGATGGTAATATAAAAAGGAGGGGATTCTGCAGTCAAGTTTGCCAAGCAAACGTTTATTGTGAGATTCTCAGAATCTTTACTATGTTAAGGAGTGATGTGGGAAATACTCATATAGTTCTGTCATTTTACTTTATAGATAAAGGAAAAATGTCATTCTCAATACAGAAAAAGAAAAAAACCCTATCACTTTAATGAAAATCAGGGTTCAGTTTTAAATTATTAAAGACTCACCTGAATTGGCAAGAACACACAAACAGGTTATCTCCTGTTGGCTGTGGAACAGCTGGCACTGGCGGTCTTTCCATTCTTCCAACTCTTGTTTCTACCCACTCTACCCAGTGTTAATACAGCCTCACAGAGCTTGTGCTGTTCCCAGAGGTACCTCTTGCCAAGTTGTCTTTTGTTCCCATAATGGTGAATAGCAGCCCAGAATTTCCATTTTCATGCCATGGACTGATTTGAATCCTAGTCATATTTATCACTCCACACATGTTCATCTCCTTTGATGTGAGCACTAATAGTGACATACTGATAAGGACATGGAGTCATTTCATTATTTTTATATGTTGCTTTTTAAATTGTTCACTCACAATGAGTAGAACAGTCTTTTGTGGTGATTGTATGAAAATTTATAAATTGGTTGCTTGAAAATTTGTATTTAAAAGCAAAATGGATCCTTAATGTTTCTGGACATTAAGAATGTTTAGGAATTCTAAATTTAGGAATCTGGACATATCTAATGTATGGTAAAGAGGATCAGTTGCAGGTTAGATTAGGAGAGTTTATGCTTGATCCATCTCATTCACAGGAAGTTATGCATTTTGTGGTTAGAAGGAAAATTATATGTTGAGTTCTGCAGGCCTTAGCAGCTCTAGTGTATAAGTGGTGAAGTAGAAACATTGATAATCCATCTCACATTCAGCTGGGCATGCATGAAGCCCTGGCAGATGCACAGTGCCAGATCCCACTCTCACAGACCCAGACCTTCTCCTGCAGATGTCCATGCTGCCTTCTTCTTCCACTGCTCAGTGTCCCTTACTGCCCCTATCAGCAATCACTGTGGCTTTCAGATCATGGCAGAAGGGAAGTGTAAAACTCCTCATACTATACACAGAGCATGCACATGTGCACAGACACAAAGGGTAAACCAACTCTCAGAACAGAGAAAAGGAATGGTCTAGGTAACTGTGATTATTTGAAAACCCAAGTAAAGATTCCCCCTGCCTTTTTTTTTCCTTTGGAAATATAATGCTATAATGTGCTCTAATTCTTTGTCTGTAAGACTGTTTCTCTTTGCCTCTTTCTCTGTTGTCTTTGTCTCCCTTTCTGTGACTTTCTCATTTTCTCTTTCATTTTGCTTCTGTTTCTTTTGTATCCTCCTCCTACACTTTCCTCCTTCCCTCCAAGTTTTTTTTTTCATTCTTTTTTTTTTGGGGGGTACTGGGAATTGAACCCAGGGGCACTCGACCACTGAGTCACATCCCCAGCCCTATTTTGTATTTCATTTAGAGACAGGGTCTCACTGAGTTGCTTAGGGCCTCACTAAGTTGCTGAGGCTGGCTTTGAACTCGCGATCCTCCTGCCTCAGGCTCCCAAGTGCTGGGATTACAGGTGTGCGCCACCGTGCCCAGCTCCCTCCAAGTTTTTGTTTGTCTCCTGATCCTTGTTTCTTTGGTTTGTCACTCTGTTTGTTGTGTGTCTGTGCCTTGCTCAGTCTTTTTCTTTCCCCAGTCCTGCCTCTCTCCTCTAACCCCTCAACTGGTTCACAGTTCCTGATATTAAGTTGGACAAGAATCATAAGAGTCCCAGGTGTGGCATGGCATATGCAATTGTGTAAAAAGTGATCTTCAGGATCACAGATAAACAAACCTGTTGCCCTTGTCTTAGCTCTAGATATTTTAATGTTAGCTAAACCACTGTAACTCACCAGAGTTATGTCACTGAGGGTGGAAAGGGGTACCTGCACCCTGGTGTAAAAGACAGCTATCTGTTCTCAGACTCCTAGAAGCACTCTAAACACTTCAGTTATTGTTGTTAAGTCAGTATTTGAGAATAGTTCTCAAAATTCTAGGTCTTGAACCATGGAGGTTCCTTAGGTGCATTTGCCTGTAAAGGTGTGCCAGGCAAAACTACTTTCAAAGTAAAACTAAGATATTATTTGCTTTTTGTCTATCTTGACAATTACCTTGATGACCCAAAAGCAATAGTAGATAAAATCATTGGAAACTTAGCCCACTTCAAGTTGGTAATAATAAACTATTGGTAACAATCATTTTATTTTTCACCATTGTTTATTTGAAATAAACAGATAAAAAAGCAGTCTTCTTGATGAAGTAATATGCATCATTTTTTAAAATTTGCCTCTGAATAAATCTTCTTAGTGTTATGTGTAATGAAATGTAGTCTGCATAGAGCACTTCCACTGCAAACTGAAGTAGGATGTTGTCTTGAGTAGAAGCACACATGTGATCATTTGTGTTAAAAACTGAACCAGCCACTTTCATTTGATAACTTTCATTTGATACCATTGTCACTTTAAAGTGTGATGATATTCAAATAAAAGTTATGGAAACTTGGGCACTTTCAGATTTCTGAAAGTTAGAGTGACTTTGTCATTTTCAATACTATTTTATATTTGTATTGGTTGCCATTATCAAATGTGGGCTTTCAAGTGAAAATTAAAATTTCAAAAATGCTTTATATGCCACTGTATCAGCTTTCTAATACTTATAAATTTTTGGATGACATTGGTGATGGTCTTAACAAATGTAAATTATTTTGGTATTGTTAATTTGGTACTGATAATTTGAAGGTGTGCATTATTTTATGGGCCTGTATTTGCCAGGTGACCCACGCATGATGACCAAGTTGGCATGTGTAAAAATGCATTAACAAGGTCAGTGGGGTTTAATGTAATGTATGAAAAGTAATTGATTGTGGTTTCAGATTTTACATTGCTACTCACTTCTTGGAAACAACTGTTCAGATGTTTCTATGCTATTGAAGAAAAATATCCCCAATATCTTAAAAGACTTTGGAAACCTCTTTCTCTTCTAAATACAGGTCTTCATCAGCATGGATTTTCTTAATATGTTTCCACCATATATATCATATAAGTTTAATGTTAGGTGAATCTGGCTACCTTCCAATAAGGTGGACTTTAGGGGAATTCACAAAAAAGTGTGGAACAGTCCCATGCTCCTCACTAAATATTTGGAATGGGAAAAATATTTTATAAAAATATGCCATGAATATATTATTGTTTTAAAGTTAATTAATATTAAAGTAAACTGAAAATGACAATATTTTAAAAGTTTTCCTCTACATAATCTTTAAAAAATGTTTCTCAGCTTTCATTCCTAAAATAATAAAAGTAAATTGATATAACCTACATAAATTAATAATAATCTTTAGGGTCCTCCATAATTTTAAAAATTCAATTGGTCACTGATTCAAAAATGCTTGAGAACTGACTGAATATACTTTCCTATATCTTCATACTTATCTATCTTAGTTCAGGTTCCCAGAAGAAATTTGAGCATTAATGATGCATGTCCCATTACATCACACCTTTACTTTGCTTTGAATCGGTAATCTTATACCAAACTTAGGTACCCCAGTTCCGAACTCTTGCCGAGTGAGTAAACTTCCTCAACAGTATTCATTATAGACAGTTGTCATTTGTTCCATGATGATCACAGAAAAATCTTTCAAATACTCAGTAAATATTTGGATTTACTTATTCTGAGGTTGCCCCCTGGCATTATACATACATTTTATCTACTTCTTATACTTTAAAAGAATACTGAGGAAGTAGTAATTTGAATCAGTTTTTAGTAATTTATTACTGCATAACAAACTACCCCAAATCTTAGGGAATTAAATATTTTATTTCCTTATAATTCTGTGGGTGTGCACTTTGGTCTGGTCTCAGGTTGCTGGCATTTGTACTTTCCTCTTCTGGGTCCTCATGCAACAGGGTTGTTTTGCAACCCAAGTAGGTCTGGATGGTGTGAGTTGGCCCTATGTCTGGGAGTAGGCACTACCTGCCAGATACATCATATGTCTCTGACACTCTGGGGTGATTTCTTCTTTTGGTGACACAAGAGATCCAAGGGACAGGAGAAGAAGAATGAAAGGCTTCTTTAATTCTAGGTTCAGAAGTTACATTATGTTATATTCTATTAGCTAAACAAGCCTTAAGACAAGACTATATTTAAGATAGGAGGAAATCATCTCTTAAGCAGCTTTAGGACTTAAATGAAATGAAGAACTTGGGTACGTGGAGATTAGAGGTGGTATGCTGCTGATCCACATTTCTGGGAGGTGGTTTTATGCTGCCCCTGATGGTACCACAGGAGCTCAGAGGAGAGGTCTCAGGAAGCTCTGAAATGGCAGAATGATTTGACTCTAGAAGGATTCAAAAAGTCTGTAAGCAGATGCCTGCTAACAGTGAGAAGGATGATTGCTAAGGCAATGTGAGATATGCAGGCATAAATGACTAAGCTCCTTTTTCTCCTTTTCCTACTCCTTACCCTCTCTCCAGTGCATCCTTTTGCAAAACCTAAGAGGAAGTGAACTGGCAAAGGAGATATGTGGTATGCAGAGTCTCAGTACCAAAATCTCAAAGTAGGATATAGAAGGATGAGTTTGGAGCTAAGAGATAATAATTTTAAAACATTTTAAAATTTTAAGAGATGATAATTTAAAATTTCTACCTGGCCTGACCTATATTGAAAGGGAAATGACAACAACATTCTTAGTTCAAAACAGTTTATACTGAACTGAATCTATCAAGAAGACTTGAGATGCCAGTATTATGTGATGGATTTGGTAACCTCTTTTTTTATATCTAATTTTGGGAAAGAGACGACATGTGTGCCATCTAGTACACTTATAATTACTGTTTTTGAAGAAAGAGAAATCCAGAAAGCCACCAGGAGAGCCAAGCGACAGAATTTGTTCCAAAGTGACTAATTTAAAATTGATCACTATGACATGCCTCCTTAAGCTTGAAATGTTTCACACAATCAGGTGTTCAGTGTTTCCATTACTGTGATTTGCATAATAGGATTTTATTTAATTATTTTATAGAAGATTCTATTGTAATGAAACTAAAATAGCTATTAAAGGGTATAGACATTGGGTGATTAGTAAGTATGATTTCTTTGCTTCTTATGTGATTACATTATAATTTATTACAATAAATTTGACTTGGAAGCAGTGTGTGTATGAGTGTTAGTGTGCTTGTATTTATGAGGGAGAAGGAAAGACAGACAGAGAGGGAGAGAGGTATTTAAGAATAACAACCATTGAATTTGTTCAATTTTTGCAGCAGAGCTGAATTCCCAGCAAATTTATGAATGAAGTTTCAGTTTGGAAAATTGCCATAGCTAGAAAAAAAAAATATATATATACACACACATATATATGCATATATATGTATATATATATTTATATATAATATACATAATAATGTATTTTTCATAATTAAAATGACAATTGAAAATAGCTAAAAATATCTTAAAGCCATATTTTACCCATTTATTTTTTAAGATTGTCCACAAGACTCTTAAAGTGAAAAAAAACTATATATTCAAATTATTTTTCTTTCTCTAACATTCAATTATAACTTGATGTTTCTCATGCTTTCATCATCTATATGCTATTACTGATAATTAATTCATTTATGTTGAAGCGAATTTACTGAGAATACTCAATTCGATGTGAGTTTTCTTATACTTCCTTATTTCCTAATGTATATTTAAGAATACATATTGATTCAAAAAACACATATGATAAAATTTATTATCTGAACATGCAAGCAATATAGTATCATCAGTGGTGGCACATAAGACTGGATTGTGTATTTGCAGCCTGGAAATACCTATGTAGTGTTTTGTTTTGTTTTTTTAAGAATCAGAGCCAAAAGAGCCAGATGGGAAATTACATGAAGAATTTGATGTAAGAACTGTTAGAGAAATTAAGTTTTTTCCCCATATTTCCAAAAGTTTTTGTTTCATTTCATTTAGGAAATTCAGTGAAGATGGTTTCAAGATGTAGAATTCCTATAATGTGAAGTGTCTCAAATGAAGGTGGAGAATTCATGTTGAAATTGCTTCACGTTGTGGTAAGAGGACATGCTTTTTAATATGTTGGACCTTGGAAAGAGTGACAAGAAATGTGTGTGTGTGTGTGTGTGTGTGTGTGTGTGTGTGTATGTGGGCACACGCATGCAAACATCCCTGTGGGGAAGGGGGTGAATGAAAGAGGGAAAAAAAGGAAAAAAGATGGAAATAGACAGTGTATAAACATGATGGCTTCTTGTTATGAATAAATGATTAAAAAAATAATAAAGATTTGTATCGTATCCTATAAGCCTGATACTTTTTAAAAATACCTCTTTATTTTTTTTGCAATGATTGTTTTCTAGCTCCTAAAGTGGTATAGGGCACAATAGGTAACTCAAATGTGATTAATTTCCTACTATGCATATGTATATTATTTATGTTAGTCCATGTTATCATAATAGCCATAAGAGATGTGTATTATTATCTCCATGGTACAGATATCAAAACAAAAATGTAGGGAAACTAAAACCTTGCCCAAGATCCTGTAGCTAATTAATGGTGCAAGAGTGACTTGTCTGCAAGCTCTGCCTTTTCTGCTAGCATGTTGACTCTAACATTCGTGATAGGTGAAAAGCCAAAAATCTAACTTAGGTTGAGAAGACTCTCAAGTTTTGAACTGTCATTTGAAAAGAGCCACAATTGCCTTCTCTCATGTAGAAAATATTGTGAAAGGATTTTCTTTGTATTTCACTACTCTGAAAGAGAAAAAAGATTTCTATAAGTCATTGACTAGTTATACAGATGATGGTGTTTCAGAGAAATTGAATGTTATATAAAAACTGACATAGAAAGATGTATGGTATTATTTTCTTTCTCATCTTTGCTATAAAGTGAATATCTATAGGCTTCCTCTATACAAATAACTTATCATGGCTGATGATAAGGTTTAATGCAATAAGTATAAACCCCTACTTTATGGTTATCTGGTGTACAACCTTGAGTAAGTAACTTGTAAAAGTCTCATTTCCCTTTCCTGTGGTTTGTGTCATGAGGTTGTTTCCGACTCCGTTGAAACAAAGGACAATATATGCAAAGCACTTGCCATTCTGCCTGGCACACAGTAAATATTTAATGAAGAGAAGCCATGACAATGATATTATGATATAAAAGTGATTAAAATAACATACATTGTTTTGTTGTTACTATGTCCATGAAGATTTATGATTAAATAAATGTATATCCAGGCATAGTGGTGTATGCCTGTAATCCCAACAACTTGGGAGGTTGAGGCAGGAGGATCACAAATTCAAAGCCAGCCTAAGCAATTTAGCAAAGCCCTAAGCAACTTACTGAGAGCCTGTCTCAAAATAAAAAAAATAAACAAATAAAATGGGCTGGGTATGTGGCTTAGTGGGTATGCACCCCTGGGTTCAATTCTGGACCCCCCCAATAATGTATATCTGAAAACTACTCTCTATTCAACATTGTATAATATTATGCTTAAATACATTTTGTTTATGCAAACAGCATTTGGGGCAATTATAGCTTGGTGATTGAAACTTTTAGAAATTTGGTACACTTTATGGACATTAGTTTGTAAATTGAACATAGACTCTTGTTCTTGGGATTCAGCAGTACCAAGGGATTTAGTTGATCTACGTTTCCTACCTGAACTCAAACTGCAAATTTGCCCTAGCGATTGCAAATGCCATGCTCTCCCTGTGAGTCACATTTGCTTAGGTTATTCAACAGGGGGCCCTTGGAAGTCTGTGAAGCATACTCTTGGGGGCAGTAGTGCTTGCAGAGTCTTGCTTCTATGTTAGTAACCATCATCATCATTTCTGTGGGAGGAGATACATTTTTACTTTATATGCTCTGAAACAGAGTAAAAAAAAAAAAAGTCAATGTTCAATGTGAATTGCAGAGGAGAATCCTTTAATTATCCCTAGGTTCCAATGTGTTTTCCCTTTTTAACAAAAGAGTAAAAGCCTATAAAATTACAGAATTTCATAAAAAATATTAGGCTAGAATCTATAACATCGATAGAGAACGGCTTCCCCCAGAGCACCATGGTGGAGGAAGCTAGGCCATTCTTTACTAATGCTATATTGTTTTATTCTGAGATCACCTCCATAAATGTTCATATCCCTACTGTGCTGTATTACTTTTCAATTCAAGAATATTGGATTTATACAGAAGCTCCTAACCAAGCATTCCTTAACTTCCACTTTACATCTAATTTTAGACTGAGTTAAAAAGTGTAATTTTTTTAGGAATAAAATTTTTTTAGGAATATGGCCCTCTCTGTTAAGGGCCACATTTTTTTTTCTCTCTTCTTTTTCTTTGTATTAACCTCATATTTACTTCTTGTCTTACAAACTTGAGGATAGTGACCAAGTTACTTAACCTTTTTTAACTTTGGTATAATGTTCTCATTGTTATTTGATGATCATGGTAGTTACATTGCCTGTACTTTAAGCTCTACAAAGATGTTTGAATCACTTACTGCTTGGAACATTGCTGATGATCTTAAATGATAGCTATATATCTAGATGCACTAGTAGTTTGATAATATACAAATGCCCAAATGTCTAGCAAGAACTTCTTGGAATCTTCCAGAATAAAGAAAAACTTGGTTCAGAAGTTTGATATGACTCATGAAGTCGAGGGAGTGAGGCATGAGGGGGTACCTCACCAGGCAAATAATCAGCATTTTATGCACCTATCATCAAGTCAAGGACAGCAGATCTTACCTTAGGTGTGCTTATAGGACCTGCATGGTAATATGCCAACATCATGAGCCATTTCATATTTTCACTTCTCGGTCAACAGTTCCCAAGCTTTTAAGTGAAACATGATGTGGTTACAGTCACCCGAAAAGCTTATTAAAAACAGGGCACACAATATGGTTTTTAGTGTCTGCTTCAGTAAGACAGGTTGTGTACTAAGGATGTGCATTTAAAATATAGTCATTAATATCAGAACAGTTACAGTGTACTCCACTCACTGGGACTTAGCTTTTTTTCTTTCATGAAGTTTTAAGTTTTACAGTATAACCAGGAGCTTTGTTGTCAGAGGTCAAATTGAATGCTTTCTTTCTATAATTATTAGGACAGAGAGCTAAGAAAAAGACAAACTTCAATAATGATTCTCCATATTATTAAGAATAGCTTTGCAAATTATTTTATTCTCTGAATATATATATGTATAGTATATATATATATATATAAACATATATTTATAAAATTGATTGCGCAGATGAATAAAATTTTAAAATTCGGGCCTAGTTAATAACAACAGGGGTTCTGATATGGCTAATGTTTATTGAAGACCCATTTCATATATATTAATTTAACAAAATCTTTATTTTAGTTCTCCTCAATCTTTTGTATTCCCATTCTCCAAGTCAATAAAAATCAATCTATAGAAGTTATTGGCTCATCAAGTTATGAAATTAGAAAATGATGGGCCACAGTTCAATCTTGGCACCAAGACATTGTGCAACTGGTACAGCTGCTTCCTAATCCTGGGATAATTCAATTTTCTAGTCATGAAAGGTTTTGTTTTATGGCAGCCAGCAGCATAAGCACATATGGGAACAATCAGCCTGCATTTGTTTTGTTTAAGCTCCTGAACACTTAATTCACCATCACCTGCAGAGTTAGACTTTGTGAAGCATCAGTAGAGTAGGCTTATTTTAACTGCTTCGTAAAACAACTAAGAAAGAAATTTTCTGGAAAAGAAATGTCTCAGTATCTTCTTGCACCTTCTTATTGTTTTTCTTAATGTGTTTACTTTATCCATTCTCTTGAGTGTTTGAATGTCATCATATGTATGTGTGTGTATATAAATACACACATACACATACACATACACACACACACACACACACACTCCAGTCTTCTTTACATCTTGGTTTGGCTTTGATTTAAGTTCTAGCTAATGGAATTTTAGCTAAAATTGCATATGCCATTACCAGGTTGCATTCTGGAAGACTGGATATATGCTGTTGCTTCTTTTTCATTGACTGACTTTGAAAATGGATGGGGCATGGGATCTCTGGATGTGTCTTGAGTTATGCAGGCAAAGACAGCTGCCTAAAGGTAGAAGAAGGACAACATAGAAAGAGGCTGGCTACCTGACTTAATATACAGAGCAAAATAGTACAGGAATGCAGCTGTGCTGAATCATATATGACAGATTATTAAGCTTCACTCTTTTGGCCATTGGTGTTCAGCCAAGTACATGGCAGAATGTATATCCTCATGAATTCATGAGTTCTTCCATATGTGTGTTATCCAGGAGTGTTCCACATACCGTGCCTCCCTTAAGAAGTCAATCTTATCCTGACAAGAAGCAGTGGACCCTTCAGCAAAGAACAGGATGGTGATTGCCTAGGTATTTTATGTATAGACCATGAACCTTCTTATCTTGTCCATCTTACTCCCTATACTAGTCTCCTGACCACCTTTTCCACTGATGCATTAGTAATTCTGTTTTCTGCCCTTTCCTTTCCAGAGCAACACATAAATTTGTAACATTTCTGGAATTCTTCTTACTAATGCATTTTTCTTTCATGCATTCAGTGTGAAGAAGGCAAATAAGAGACAAGAGGAATAATAAAGTCTGAAATGTACTTCAGAGCTGTTGTCTTACTTAAAGCCATTCTAAGTAAACTTTAAAAGCCATATCAGGCTGTCTAAATAAAATTTATATACACATTACCTTTAGTAGATGTCTTAAACTTAGGCTAGTGAGATAACAACATCCAAATCTGTGCAAGCTATAAGAATTTCTTCAATATCCCCTACCTTTTATCCATTCCTTCACTTGGCTTATAATTTTCTATGCAGGGTAAAGATATTTTGTTTGCTTTTGTGTACCCCTTGGATCTTTATTTGAGCAAAGATTTTGAATATTTATTAAATTTCCATAATGGCTGTTCTGCTAGTCCCATGAAATCGTCCTTAGCTATTCTTTAGTTGCAGTTCTGCCACAGAGGATGCCCCCTTCCGCATGACTGGCACTCTGGATCTTAGCCCCAGATCTTGGCACATCTAGACACTCTGGGTCCTAGCCTTAGATCTCCTCTTCACTTCATTTCATAGTACACTTTGTGCTCCTCTGATAAGCAGCATGCAAGCTGATCTTGTGTCTTTTTATCTCCTGGCTGATTGCTCACTACAGGGCAGTATTTTATCATTCTCTCTGTCACTCCTTTGATGGTCACTTTCAACTAAATGTTCAATATATAATATTTTACATAATTTCTCTAAACCTCTGAGGTAGGTCTACTGACCACATTTTAGTCATGAACTCAGCAAAAATTTATTTAGCATTTCTTTTGTGCCAGATATTAATTTAGGCAATGTGGAGGACAATATCAACAAGCCCTCTTCCATTTGTTTATTCTCTAATAGGGAAGATAAATAAGTACAAAAAAAAGCAAAAAAAAAAGGCATCTTTTAGGTATTACACTTCGCAGAGAAGGGCAAGGAGCAAAAAATGAAATCATTCCATTTTGCTGAAAGTGAGGAGATGGTCTCCACCAGGAAACATTCCCTAGATATTCTATTTCACTTAAACCTGGAAAGATGAGGAGACAGACTCAGACAAATAATAAAGTTTCCAGAATGCCACAGCTGGTTGGTGGCAGAGAAGGGACAGGGATTCACACTGTGGTACTTCTGATGCCACAGCCCTTGCAATCAGTCCTTCTAGCTGCAGGGCTCTTTTGTTCTTGTAGATTGCTTTAACTGAATGCAATTTACAAATCATACCATCACCTACTCCATTCGCTTTTCAGCTCTTGCTTCTCAGTTATAGTTGAAACTGTACTTGGTGTTGGAGATGATTTGTAAATTCAGATTTTTTTACAAAGAAAGAACTTATCAATCTTCAGCTTTCATGCATACTTTCTTCTAATAGTGGTCCAAATAGATTCCATTTGCTCTCTTCACTTCTACTTTATTACCTCTTCTTTCACAGTAGCTCTTCCTTCACTCTATAAGACAAAAATCATAGTACTTCTCATTCTTGTTACTTCCCAGGGTTTGTCATCTTGAGATAAGGGGAGGAATAAAAGCCTCAGGCCTGCTCAAAGAAAGGAAGGGTCAAGAATAAAGTGTAGTTCCCATAGAGACAGTCCCAGAAGGAAAGAAAAAAGAGGGGATTAAGGGAAGAAATAAAGGGGGAACATTTTATACCTTATTTCTTTCAAGTGGCAAACTTATAGCAGTGCTACTGTTGTTATTTGCTATTGGTCACTTGATCAAGCTTCTTCTTTATCTACTTTCTTCAGACTACCTCTTGTAAGATGGAAGATTCAAATATCTATATGCCCAGAGTTTTAAGGAATGTGTATTTAAAGTATGTATAAAGTATACAATAAGCCAAAGATTACATGTTTCAGAATTATGCAAACATGCAAAATATGTTTGCACTCCTCAACTTTAAAAGATGTGTATATGGTTCAAAGAAAAATACATTAGAAGACCTTCTCCCAAGTGCAATTTTTTTCTCTAGGGAGTTGCTGAGGGAGGTGGGAGGAGTGCATAATGGAAAAGATAGAGTACCCAAGTGGTAATCATTCTCCAGCTTCCTACATTTTCAGTATCATTCTTGTAGATTTTGCATATTTGTCTTTTGGATAACTCAAACATTAGTGTCAACCCTTTGAAGATAAATATCACTCCAAGTCATTGTCATTTTTGTAGCTGATTTTACTTCCATTTTTTGTTGAAGAAATTAATAAACAATAAATGGGGCAATGATTTTTTTATGTAAAAATAATAATGTGTTGCATGTAGTAGTTTTGACATCAGATAGGTAAACAAAGGATATATTTTAATATAGAAAACAAAATAATAAGATTTTTAGATCTTTGTTAAGAACATGAGAGCAATTGTACTACCATGTGTATAAATATCTGTCTAGTTGCAAAAGGGGCTTATTACACAATACTTGATAATTTAGTTGCACAGTATCATCACCATGTCGGTGCCCAGGAGCACTTAATTGTCATTATATGTTACTCCAAGTTGTATCTCAGAGTGTTGAGAATGGAATAGGGAGTAGTTTGGTTTTTCTCAACTTGGAAGAAGACAGTAAAATTGTGATTGCAATATAATTAAATCTATGTATCTTGATGCTAATAAGTGCCCTGCTGTTCTAATATTCAAAAGAAGTGGCAGGCTCTCATCTCAGCCTTCTCTGGCACTGGTCACAGCCTCTGAACTTTTTTTTCTGCTTTTGGCAGGTAGTGACTAGAAAACTTGCAAGATAATTTTGTCATTTTTTATCCCATACTGAACTCCTTGGCTAGATCAACCTAAGTTCTTTCAGCTGGATTCTTTTCTTTCCTGTTGTGTGGAAGAAGGTGATTTGGTATGAAGAGGCAAATATAAGTGTTCCTTTTAAGATGTATTAGTCAATTTTCTTCTGTTCAGGGGCATTTAAAGCAGAAAGTGCATAAATAACATTAATTGCATAACTCTCTAGACACATGTCAAAATCTTGACATGTTCAGGCTCTATAATTGGCATTGTATATTCAGGGTAAGTTTTGCAAACAGCAGGAGCACAAGTTCCCTGAAAGCTGCCTGTTAACCAGGGGCAATCTGCAGTAATGGAAGTTCTGTCTGCAATCCTTTCTCATTATGGTAGCCTCTAGCCAGAGTTTCACAAACCTACCTACACATTCCTGTTTGTTATACATAGATACACACAAAATTTTAGTGCCTCTTTTATGATTGCATTAGCCACTAGTCTTATTGAATACACGGACGTGAAACCAAAGGAATATAACTGTGTTAGTTAAGATAATACTAGCTTTTGCAACAAATATATAAGCTTTTGCTTAAAACATATAATAGCTCAAGCACAATAGAATTTTTGTTCTTTGTAATTTAAAGTTAGAAAAAAATAAGGTTACCTTGTACTTGAGTAGTTTTCATTCAGATGGAGACTTATGGAGCTGGGGCTTCCTCCACTGCATTGTTTGCTATTTTCCAAATGACTCATAAAGGGAGGGAGGGACAGGGAAATGTTGATCAGTGGGTACCAGGTTACAGTTACATAGGAGCAAGAGGTTCTGATGTGCTGCAGGTGCACAGAAGGTGACTTTAGGTGATGATTTTCAATGCTTTCATCATAAAGAAATGATAAGTATTTGAGGAACTAGGTATGTTTACACTGAATTAAACATTATACAACGTGTGCATTTGTTGAATCATCACCTGGTACCCCATAAATATGTAGAGTTTTTATGATGGGATGTATCAGTTAAAATCATTTAAATTTTAAATGTTTAGAACAAAAAATGCAATTTTCAAGATCACTCTTTTAGTTTCACTAGGCTGGTAGAAGGGGAAAGGAATGACGAGAACATAAGGTATTTTTGTGGCCCAGCCTCAGAAGTTAATGCCCCACTTCCATTCACATTCCTCACATTTCTGTTGGCTAGAACTCACCTGACAGAAATGAAATGGAGACAGGGAAATATAGCCTATCTGTGAAATCAGGAAAGGGACAATACTGACAGGTGAACAGCTAACCTGTCTCTGCCAGCCACATGTGAGGTTCAGGAACTGCATTCATAAGTAAGTATAAGGCAGTAAAGAGGATGCTCATAGGTGGAAGCAGTTGCAGGGCTGTGGAGGAATCATGAAACATGGCACAGTGCTTCATAAATGACTTTTGTAATTATGTTGATCTCATGCAGAGTCAAAGTGCTAATTAGTTTTACAACTATTGACAAATTAAACATAGACCAATAGCCACACACAATTGTGGGCCCCACTAAGGGAGAAAGCTTAATTCTGATAAAGACTGGAAGAGAAATTGATCCATTTCTTCTTCTTTTTTTATTTTTTTAATCTGTAGAACTTAATAAAGGTGAACACCAACTGTGGGATCTGAGAGAGTATAGAGCCATGGAATAGAAATGCATTGCATTCACTCATTATTTTAGTCAATGCACATTTACTAAACATCATCTGTATACAGATACTATGATTAGTTTTGGAATAGAGAAATTAGTAAAATAGGACGTTAGCTTTCAAGTCCTTACATGTGAGCAGAAAAACAAGCCTGTTGTATTAGGGTTCTCTAGAGGAACAGAATCAACAGGAAGTATGATTATTTAAAAATGAAGGGGTGGGGAATTCATTAGATTGGCTAATACAGCCAGAAGCTAGATAGTCCACAATGGCCATCTATAGGCTGGAGAGCTGGAGGAAACAGCAGCTGCAGAGTTCAAGAGGCTGAAGCCTTAGAACAAGAGGGATCCATAGTGCTTCTCTAGTCTGAGACTGAAGCCTTCTGGAAACTCCCTCGAGAAACACTGGTAGAGTCCACTTTGGAAGAGTGAAGAAGGAGCTAGAATCTGATATCCTCAGGCAATCCCAGCACCAATCAAGAACCCGTTCAAGAAGAATCAAGCTTGCATCTGCTGCTACTTCCTTGTTCTTCCAATTTTTATTCCATCCAAGCCACCATCCTGTTGGATGGTGCTGCCCATGCTTAGGTAGGGTCTCTACTTAAGTTCACTATTGCACATGCCAGTCATTCCTAGACACACCCTCACTGATAACCCAGAAGCCTCTTAATCTTAGGCATCTCTTAATCCAATCAAGTTGACAATTCAAATTAACCATTACATCTGTAAAAGAATAACTAATGATATTATCATAGTTAGAATTATATAAAGTCTGATTTCAAGATGCTACAACCCCCTTGACAGATGTCTTCCTTTAAATTTCCCACACGGACTTTTGTTCTGACTATGACTTCTTAGAAAAAAAGTTGTGAACATAAGCCTGTCTTCAATGACATTCTTTTCAGATGGTAGAGAACTGATTTCTTAATGAGTTGAGCTTGCATGTAAACTTTGGTAACAGATAATTGTGAAAACTTATTTGTGAATAAAAATACTGAACCATAAAATAAATTTCCAGATGTTAATTATTATTTAATTATTAATTATGATTAATCTTTCTCATGTTGAGATTCTTGCTCTCTTGTACTATCGTTAGAACAAGATACTTATTTTTCTCTAATATGATTCTATTTTAGTATCTTTTAATTAGTTACTAGAACATAAGCACTTTGTTTCCCTAATAAAGTTTAGTTGTTCCTCTTACATAACAATAGATTTGTCTGTGTATGCATGTGTGTGTGTGTGTGTGTGTGTGTGTGTGTGTTGTATGCACACACAATTCAGGTTGAACTTTATTTCAGATGTTTTTCTTCTCTCAAGGGCAAAATATTTCAATTTCTAGTAAAATGAATTAAAAGTAATCAAATGAACATAAGAGTAAGAAATACCTTTCACAGACCTTACAGCTACGATTCAGATTTGTTATTATTTTAAAATGCATTATATTTACTACCTGTATGGTTCTAGAATACATATTTCCTAAACAAATTGGTTAAAATACAGTTGTTTTATGCATTTTAGCAAATGTGTGTGAACAGTCCCCTCACAATGCATATTTTGACCACCAGTCACTATAAAATTTTAAGATTTTAAATATTCATAATTTCATGCAAATATAAAAAAGGGATCTCTAGTTTCTGAATCCATCTAGGTTTATCATGTTGCATGGCTTTTATATTGCTTCTCTCTTACTCTCCCAATCTAGGTCTTTTTCTTCATCTTAACTACAGGAAAGACATGAAATGGAATCAGGAAAAAAAAAAAAAGAAAGAAAGAAATAGGTCATGTAATAGGGCATTGCCTGAACAGCCCTTTTAAGCACAGGATGGTTTGACAGTTCCATGTTTGAGATTATTAGTAAGATTTTTTTTTAAAATGTCAAACTGTGATTCTCACTGAATATAATATCCTCATAATTGTAAAGCTGGTGGAACATTTGAAAAATTAAAATACTTTATCACATATAATGTGTTAATTCCTTCCTTAATATCAGTTGCTGAAATTATCTCCTAGGAATTTTTAGGTCACAAATACATAACCTCTTTTGCATTTTTTGTGTTTAATATTGAAAAAATATTTTTAAAACAAAACTAAAGATGAGTATTGAGTATCATTTTCATGGATTTTGACATGCTTTCTCCTAAATAAATGAATTATAAAACAATAGTATATTTCTAAAGCAATATCAAAGCCAGCATCAAACATCAGATATCAGAGAACAGAATATTCCACTTTAAATGGACAGCACTGTTATCATGACAGATTTATTCAGTAGACAATAGCTGTATTACCAAGGCATTCTGAATTAATCTGAAATTGAATCACCCCTTGCACAAGCATTGGGGAAATTGAAGCAATTTTAGATTAAGACATATAAATATCATGCTGTAAAATTTAAATTGAATTCAAAATAAATTGAACTTTTATTGGTATGCTTTATTGTTTTACCTTTTTATCTCTTGCTTTGTTATAAAGAGCAAATTTCTATGTGGCTTATTAAATTATGAACCTTGTGTACTGAAAACCAAGTATAAATATCGCAAATAAAAGGTATTTGAAGTTTTTGGTGATTGAAAGTATTCCTTCTACTTTAGCAGAGAAAGTTTCATTTTTATGAAACTCAGCATGAAATTGTTTATAACTTGTGACAGAATGGAGAAGACATAGACCCTTGACATCAAAATTTTAGTCTACTAGTCTGTCGAAGTCAATTAAAGAAGATTCACAAGAGTAGGCATTTATCTGATGGATCCTCCTAGCTTACATTGTGTTTATAGGGTCTTTCTAAGAGACTCATTAGCTCCTCTATTTGCAAATCACTGCCACTATCTGGGCATCCTGCCTTTGAGTTCTGATTTGCTGAAGGATTGTGTTCTGTTAAAAGACAGCCATAATGATCAGCATAAAGCAATGTAATAAGAGTTGAAAGTCATGGTGGGCCAAAATTATTTTAAAAGAAATAAAATGAGTTTTAGTAACCAAATTCAGCTATTTATTCAAAGAGCTGGGAATTTTAAATAGCTGAATCTATGCTTCTCCCCAAGTCTCCTCATCGATCCAGAACTATTACTCTCCTGCCAGCTCCATTCCCATCCTCCAAGCCCCCAGGAAGTATTCCTCTAGCCTCATTAAAACTGTTGGTGCCTGTTGGTGGACCTACCCTAAATCTTCATCCCCTTTCTGCTGCCTGTTACATACCCTATCCTACCTTCTGCTATTATCTCACTAAAGTCTGTAAGCAGAGGAAATAAAATATATATATATATTTTATTTTGATAAATAAAATTTTATTCTGGCAGTGCCAGAGATTGAACCCAGGGCCTTGTGCTTGGGAGGCAGGCACTCTACCAACTGAGCTATATCCCCAGCCCCTGAGATAAAATTTTTAACATCAAAAAAATGTATTTAGAAATGACTATGAGATGGTAGAATCATTGTGCTGCTCTTGACAAGGAGGCTAAAGACTCAGGATTATAGTCTTTGCAAAGGAGTTTGAACTAAGAATTTTGGAGAACCCAGTGAAGCAGTGCAATGACAGGTTGAGAATTATATTTTAGGAATATCCCTCTGGCAGCAGTATAGAGAAAAGATGGGAAAGAGGTAACTATAAGCAAATAAACTGCATAGCAGGATATCGTAATTATGTATGAGAATAGTAATTAGGGCCTAAATTAAATGAGTAATGATGAAAATGGAGAGTTAGTCATAGTTTGAGAAGTACCTGAATGGTAAGTAGATAGAACTTTGTAACTAGATGTTAGGCAGGAGGGTGAGGAAGAAGACTAGAATGAATCCTGTGTTCGGACAATGATGGTATAGGAGAAAACACATTCTTAGAGAACATCACCTTTGAGGGACTTGTGAGATAACCTAGGGGGAATATTCTGGAACTTAGGCAGTTCTGAACAGAAAGGCAAAAGTACACAAATACTGGCAATGGACTTCTTGGAATGTAACCTAAAATAATATCTGTAGCATGCTTAGTACACTTAGTACAATGCCTTAATGGAATAAGTTTTCATGCACTTCTTCCTGATGATTGAATGGAGATATGAATATTTGGTTAAGGCTAGGATGAAAGAAGGAAGGAATTCAAGCTCTAATAAAATTAATAACAGAATGTGTGACAGATACCATTGCCCTGTGTACATGCATGAATGCACAGATGGTGTGACTCTACCTTGTGTACAAACAGTGAAACAATAGCTGTACTCCATTTGTGTTCAATGAATCAATAAGTAAATAAAAGAATAAATAAAAAAAAATAAAAAAAAATGGTTAAAATGATGGACATAGCAGCCTATGTAATACATTAAAGGAAAACAGACTGCTAGACTGGAGGAAAAAAGGCAGGATGTTCATAAATACATCTTCAATGTGATGCATTCTTCCTTCATCAAAGCTCGTCATGTTGCCAGGTCCTCCTCCTGCCTTTGTGATTTCAAAACATCTCTTTGATTTGTATTTGCATTTTTCCTAAGTATTACCTCAACATAAGTACACGTAGCACTGGAAATCATTGACTGGTACCTATATTCACTAATCTGTAGTGTCCGCATCTTGTTTCCTTAACCTGCACTCGGAGTCAAACAATTGGAAAACCAATTTTATATTACACCATGTATTTGACAAGAGATTTTTCTTTATGTCACTCTATCAACTCTGCAGCCACTGACAAAGTGTGAAGCTGTTCAGTGCAGACATGTAAAGAACAGCCCCAGATTAGGAGGTACAACTTCATTACAAAGGACTCAGACCAACTGTTCTCTTCCTGCAATGTAGATCTTGGTAATGGCAATGAATGACTCAGTAGCAGACAAAATGGATTGTACCTACACAGATGGAGTCAGAAAGGCTCATGACGGTGTTGTAAAACAAGTTCCTAAACAGCAAGGAGACACTGAGCTGTCTGCAGGGAAATGAAAAAGAACTGCAAATTAAGCATAGCATGGTTATTCACTCTTTTATATTAGTGACTCTAACTTCTATAAATGCTGTTTAGGGTTTTCACATGCTCAAAACTGTCATTTAATCTGGAATGATGTTGTTACATATTCAAGAGTCATTTTGAAAACTTACTGAAAAGAATCTGACATCCATACCACATAGAGTATATGTCTGGGGACATTATGGCAGTTTATTTGCCACTGCAAGTTTAATCTAAATCACCAAATATCTAATTTATCATGAAAAATGAAATTCTGGGAGAATTTTTATTTTTTTATTTTTGTTTTTGCTCTGCAACATTATTAAACAGTCTAGCTTCTGCCAGAAGAAAGAATGGCTCATGTGGAAAATATTTAATTGCCTGCATTCCTGTGACAGGAGTGTTCTGAATCTCAAATAACATATAATGAAAAATGGTGGAGTTATATTGCCAAGAAGCCTCTTCTCACAGGTGATTGACTAATCCCCAGAGGCGGCTATATGCCATGCATGAGCCTACATGGAGAAGCACTGGATTAGTGGTCAGTCCTAAATCTAGGCTGTGAAGCCTCATACAAAATCTATCATTTTTAAACACAGGGGCTTAAAATCCCTCCCTCCATTCTAATTTTCTTTGCTTCCCTCCTTCCATCTACCTCTCCCTCCTTTCCTTTTTTCCTTGATTATCTCTGAGAGTCTACCATGTAATGCCATCCTGATAGATACTGATATACAATGACCAAAAATATTTCTTCTTTGAAAGAGGCTTAGGGGAAGATTGGGTGAGGATCAGTCATAGGATGCAGGTCCCTTCCAGTTTTGATATTCTGTTGTTTCCTCTGTTTAAAATTATATCACATAGTGTCATTCTGTATGGAGTTAATGAATCTGGAATGCAAGGTTACATTGCTAGCCTGGAAGAATCATTAATATATTTATTAAATATTTACTGATCCTATTGTCTACTGAGCATAGTGCTCATGACCACTACAGAAAAAAGAGCCAAGTGAAACAGACACACCAGAAGAGGGCCATACCATCTTCTCTTAGTAACTAAGAAAGGCTCAAAGGATAGTTGAGTACTAAGTCAAACCCTGCTGGACAAGGAGGGCCATGGTAGGCAGGGGAAGGTATAGCCCTGATGTGTAACAGGTAAAGGTAGAGCACTCAATGCAAAGAATAGTGTGTGCTCTCAGGAATGCAAAGTGTTTCTGTGGGCTTGCCAACCTGGGCATCCCTGCAGCACAAAGTGTGAAGAGGGGCAACGTAAGGACAAATGAACGTGAAGTTGATGGAGAAGAGAACTCAGGAAGAACCAGTCAGACTTCTGGGCTTTACTGTGAGGCCTGGGAAAGGTTTTAGATATGATCAAATACTTAAAACATCTGGAATGATCAAATTTGCATTTAGAATAATGATGATTTTTTATAAAAATCTATCTTTTCAGAAAGGTGTTATGGTAAAGAAGTATAGGTTAGATATTTATAGATTAATTTATAGATTTATAGATTAACAAAATAAGCTTATGTTTTAGATATGAATCTTAGTCTCAATGTCAGGAGTGTTAAATTTTCCTTTTTGTAGTACTTATTGTATTCTGGATTTGTTTTTCCACCAGTTGTAGAAATATTAACTCAGGTCATGGATGGGGTTTGATCTGTCACCTAGTTTTTCTGGGTTGTGACATAATCATAGGATTTACATCTTTCATAATTGCTAGGGCATGCCAGGAGAAAGAAATGGGACAATGGTCAAAAAGCTATGCAGGTACTGAAGTATCTATGATTTATTCTGCATGTACTGAAGATTCAGCAGTCAGACTTGGAGATTGGACTATTCACTGATGTCATGCAAATTTGTTTAGGCCACATGACCCTTGGACAGTCTGGGTTATTACTACCTCCAGAGGACTCTGGATACCTGTGCTTAGGACTTGGAGTCCTCTTAACACCAGTTGAAACATTACAGCTTAGGTGTGTTTTCTTCCTTAGTGTTTCTTTGGTGCTTTTTCTATTACTTTCTTAATTTCTATTACTCATTAGCAAGCACTTTCAATCCTTCTCCAAGTTTTCAGACTTTAAAATCAAAGGCCAGAAGAATGGAACTCTACTTAGACTCACTCTCCAGCTGAACTAATGCTTACCATGTCCTCTATTTCCACTGAGGTCGTGATGTGCAGAGGAACCACACAAGAGGAGTACAGGAGATGAAAGCCTTAAATAGAACAAAGTAAATATCTCAAAATATCTTTTCACTGGGCTTACTATGCACATTATTTCTTCCTTGTTTTTCTCAAGTGCTTTTGTTGAGCTGCCCAGTTCGTAGTCTCCAGTTTCAGTGGTCTTATTGAATGAACATTTCCACAGTCCATTGGGCTGGCCTATTCATATGCTGCTTCAGTTGTCTGGTTTCTCACTGCAATCACAAACTGCCTAGATCTGAAGGTCTACCAAGGCTGTTACTAGCTTTTTCATCATTAAGTGAGAAGATTGCACTGTCTTACCAAAAGGACTCTCAAGTTAAAAATAAAAATGATTAAAGTGAACCCAGCATCTGAAAAAATAATTAGAATTCTAGGACTCTTTTAAAAATTATTTCTCTACCTACACTGAAACCCTTTCCTCTACTTATTCTTGCTTTTTGTTTGTTTGTTTGGTTGGTTGGTTGGTTGGTTGTTTAATGTCCTGGCTGGAGCAAAATATAGAGAACATAAATCACTGTCATTCCATCATTTGATAGAAAGATGTGCTCACTACCTGAGCATGAGCTTGCAAGAGAATTTTCTAAGACCGTGGGGTAGGACATTCTGTTGCATTGTTGCCAACATAGTTCAGCTACTTTATCAACTAACAAGGCTTTTGCAGCTGACCTGAAACCTAGCTATGACATGGAGAAATGAGTCTGTGTAACTGCATTACAAATTCCTTATTCAGCATCAGGCTGCCATATGCAAGATTCTGTGAAAAACTCTGTAGATTTAGTAATGACCCTACTTATACTCCATGCCAAGAAGAAGTAAACTATTCTTGAGGTTACTGAATATGTTTTCCTCATTCTCTTTCGTCAGAAAAGTGTCCAATAAGTCAATCTGTTTTGTAGTTTAAAGTGTAGCATTACTTTTTAAGAGCAAGATACCAAAATCTACAAAAAAATATTTTTATACTCTGGTTCAGTGATTCCATTTTTTTAATTTTTAATTTTTGTTTATTTTTTATTTGTTCTTTTTGTTATACATGAAAGTAGAGTATATTTTGACATATTTGTAGGACAATTGAGTGTATCTTATTCTTAAAGGGTATCCTAATAAAATAGTCCCAGCTATAATTATCAAAATGTTTATTTAATAAGCTTTTTATTTTATCAAAACAACTAAAGATTACAGTTTAGTAATCATTTAAAAAAATGCAGGACCATTAGTGTAATAGGCAAGAAAAATATAACACTTGATGAAATCCTATCAATGATGTTTTAGAAGATGATACTATAGAAAGACTGCAATTATAGTCATAGCATAATGGAATTAATTCATTTTTCCATCATCCCAGATATGGAATCATGATAAAAACTTAAATTTTAATATATCATGTTGCTGAAGTATTCACAAAATCTAAAAATTGGGACTTAAAGGTTTAGATTTTTTTCATATTTTATTGGTGTATTATAGTTGAACATAATGGTGGGAGTTTTTGTTACATATTCATACATGCACATAATATAGCAACATAATTTGGTAAATATTATGCCCCAGTAGTTCTCCTTTCTTTCCCTCCTTCTTCCCCCAGGGCACTTTTCCTCTACTCTACTGACAGCTCTTCAATTTTCATGAGATTAACCCCAACTTTCTTTTCTATTTCCTCTGTAGCTCCCACCTATGAGATAAAACACATGGCCTTCACTTTCTGAATCTGGCTTATTTTATTAAACATAATTGTTATAGTTTGGATGTGAGGTGTCCCCCGAAAGCTCACATGTGAGACAACGCAGGAAGGTTCACAGGAGAAATGATTGGGTTGTAAGAGTCTCAATCCAATCACTGAATTAATCCCTGATGGGATTAATCTAAGTGGTAGGGTGTGACTGGAGGAGATTGGAATTGGGCATGGCTTTGGGGTATATATTTTGTATTTGAAGAGTGGAGACTCTTTCTCTGCCTCCTGATGATGCAAGCTGCTTCTCTCCTCCACGTTTTTCTCCATGATGTTCTGCCTCATCTTGAGCCCCAAGGAATGGAGCTAGCCTTCTATGAACTAAGACCTCTGAAAATGTGAGCCCTCAAATAAACCTTTCTTCCTCTATATTTGTGCTGGTCAGATCATTTAGTTATAGCAGCAAAATAGCAGGGTAAAAAATAATGTTCTCAAGTTCTATCCATTTTCTGGCAGTTGACATAGTTTCATTCATTGTGTTTATGTACCACATTTTCTTTATCTATGTACCCATTGATGGACATCTAGGCTGGCTCCATACTTTTACTACTGTGAATTGAGTTATTAAAAAACACAGGTATGTGTGTTCACTATGGTATGATGAGTTTTGATTTCTTTAGGATAAATACTGAGAAGTGGTATATAGCTAGATCATGTAGTGGTTCCATTCCTAGTGTTTTGAGGAACCTCCACACTGATTTCCATAGTGGTTTTACTAAGTTGTAATCTCATTAACAGTGTAAAGGTGTTTGTTTTCTCCATATAATCTCCAGCATTTATTACTGTTTATATTGCTGATGACTGGCATCCTAACTGGAATGAGATGAAATCTCATTGTAGTTCTGATTTGCATTTCCCTTATTCCTAAAAATGTTGAACTTTTTTTTCAAATACTTGTTGGTCATTTGTATTTCTTCTTTTGAGAGGTGCGTGTTAGTTCATTTCACCATTTATTTATTGGGTTATCTATGTGTGTGAGTGTGTGTGTGTGTGTGTGTGTGTGTGTGTATTCTGAGTTCTTTTATGTATTCTGGTTATTAATCCTCTGACAGAAGTGTAGCTAGCCAGGATTTTTCTGCCATTCTATAGGTTCTCTCTTCACATTCTTAATGGTTCCTTTTCTGTATAGAAACTTCTTAGTTTGATGCCATCCCATTTATTTAATCTTGGCATTATTTCCTGAGGTTCAGGAGTCCTATTGAGGATGTCATTGTGTATGCCAATATGGAGAATTGACCTACATTATCTTCTAGGAGTTGCATAGTTTGTCATCTAATTCCTAGGTCTTTGATCCATTTTGAATTGACTTTGTGCAGAATGAGAGATAAGGATCTAGTTACATTCTTCTACATATGAATAACTGATTATCCCAGCAATATTCATTTAAAAAGCTCCAGTATGTGTTTTGCACATCTGTCAAAAATAAGATCCCTGTACTTGTGTGGATTTGTCTCTGTATTTTCTGTTCTGTACCATTGGTCTGTGGGTCTGTTTGTATGTCAGTAGCATGCAGTTTTTATTACTATAGTGCTAGTATAATTTGAAGTCAGGTATTGTGATGTCTCCAGCATTGCTCTTTTGGTTAAGAATTGCATTGGATATTCTAAATCTTTTATTCCTCCAAATGAATTTTAGAATTTTTTTCTAATTCTGTAAAGAATATCATTGGTATTTGGATGGATATTGCACTGAATTTGTGTATTGCTTTTGGTAGTATGGCCATCTTAGCAATATTAATAATGCCTATCTATGGACATTGGCAATATTTCCATCTTCTTGTGCTTTCTTCAATTTCTTTCTTCAATGTTCTACAATTTTTCTTGTAGAAGTCTTTCACCCCCTAGATTGTATTTATTTCTAGGCATTTTCTTCCTTCTTTCGTTCTTTCTTCTTTCTTTCTTTCTTTCTTTCTTTCTTTCTTTCTTTCTTTCATCCTTTTGTTCCTTCCTTCTTTCTTTCCTTCCTTCCTTCCTTCCTTCCTTCCTTCCTTCCTTCCTTCCTTCCTTCTTTTCTTTCTTTCTTCCGTCTGTCTGTCTTTCTTTCTTTCTTTCTTTCTTTCTTTCTTTCTTTCTTTCTTTCTTCTTTCATCCTTTTGTTCCTTCCTTCCTTCTTTTCTTTCTTTCTCCTTCCTTCCTTCCTTCCTTCCTTCCTTCCTTCCTTCCTTCCTTCC